>PISW01013111.1:0-28084 GCA_004023785.1 Mungos mungo
GTTTCCAAATGGCCCTTCAAACCCTGCAGGGAACGTTAGGAAATGTTAACCCCCGCGCAGTGGGGAGGCAGGCGTGGGCATCCTCACTGTGGAGGCCAGGCCTGGGGGAAGCTGGGGGCCAGGAGAGGGGCCCAAAAGGAGTGACCAGGCTTCTGGGGGCTGGCGTCCTTCCCGGAGGAGGAGGCTGAGGGCTCTGCTTACCCAGGGCTTTCAAAGGCTGATCAGCAGCCTCAGGGGGTGGGAGTTGGTTTCCCCAAACCGGCAGGGGGAAGGGATGGTCCGGCTGGTGTTTTCCTGTTCCTGTTTCCCTCCTTCCGTGCCTGGTTGGGTCAGGATTTCAGCCCCCCCTCCAGGGCCCTATGGTTTTGTTCATCTTGCGGTTTTCCCATAACGCCTGGCGTGGATGGACACTCCATAAACCGTTGTCAGATAGATGACCGACTGATTGAATGAGTGGATCTTGGATTTGGGGAAAGAATAGTTGTAAGGCTCTTCAAGAGAAAAAAGAGTATTTTCAAGTGTCTTCTCATCTCTCTGGGTTTTGTGCCATTGTTAACTGTTACCACCAAAATGCTGCCTCTTGATGGTTCGGAAAGGGCTTTCGCTCATGTTATTTTTGTCCGTTTACCTGTCTGTCCATGGGTCACCCCTGGCTGCCTCTCGTTTCCCCAGAGCTCCTCATTTATGCCTCTTTTGTCCCTGTCACATCTTCCCTGGAATGAGAAGCATTTGGGGACATGCCCCATTCCTCAGTGGGACGGGGACATTTGAGAGCATCCCGTGGTGTTTAGGACAAAGAATGAGCTTGGTCAAAGCCCATGGAATGTAGGGCCACAAGAGCAGTGTCTTCTCCAAGGGACTCTAGCCATCATGACTTCCAGTTCTTGCATTTCCTCTTCAAGAAAGAGCTTATTGGGGGCAGATGATATTTTCCAAAGATGGCTACACCAGTACGTACCCCACACCCATGTTCTTGGGATGTAACCTGGACAGACCTTGTCATGACCCAGGCAACAAATGCCAAGAAAGCGATGCAGGGTCACTCCTGAGGCTGGGTCATCCAAGGCAGGAGAAGCAGCTCTGGCTTTTCGACTCGCGCCTTGGGAACCCTGGGCTGATGCGTAAGATGTCCAGTGACCCTCAGGGCTCCCTGCCCAAGAGGTCACAAGGAGAGAGCCCAGGGAGGAGGTCCTCTGTTCCAGCCCCAATCTGCCAACTGAGGCCTCGGACACCATGGGGCAGAGAGAAGGCGTCCTGGGACGTTGTGTCCTGATACCTGACCCCCAGAGTTCGAGAACACAACAAATGACGGTGTCACACTGCTGTGTCTTGGGGTGATGCACTACGTAGCCCTGTTACCTCCGCCCCCTCCCCCCCTGCCCCCGCACTTTCTCCAGTGAGTGAGCCCAGGCTTAACCAGCAGCCAGGCCGGCACTCAGACCCTGCCTGCTCTGGACTCTCGGCCTGCTGCACCTTCCAAAGCACCATTCCTGATGTCAGCTGAAGACTGAAGCTGAAGACACAGATCCAGTTCAGGGTCACTGGAGGCTGCGGGAAGCCTTTGGTCTTGTTCGTACGTCAGCAAAGCAGGCCTGCGGGTTCTGGGATCCGTCTGGGGTACAGTGAATGAGAGGGGTGCTTGCAGTCTGGGACAAGTCACAATGACTGGGCTGAGACTGGGGTGTCCTCAGGATCATCGGCCTGTTCTGGGCGCCCCCGAAAGCTGCCCACCCATCCCTGCAAACCCGCCGTCAGCTGGCTCATGAAGATTAATAGTGTCAACGCTTAATGGGTTATGGCACCATGGGCCGTATTTGAGGGTACAGCCAAGAGGCCATGGGAACAGGAAAAAGCCACCAACCACAATGTTGCTGTGAAGACATTACCGCTTCCCATTCGTCTTGGCCATTTACATCCCTTTCGGGAACCTCTCTTAGACCGATGAGTCATCTTGAGGCATGGTAGCCTTGAGATGGTCTTGTGAGTGGGTGGCCCCATCACAGCTGGATCTGGGGGTGACCAGCTCTTCCCAGTGGGAAGGCCACAGCCTCTCAGCGGTCTGCATAGCAAGCTGGTGGGCTCCCCTTCTCGGAGATGAGCAGCAACAACTTGGTCTGGGCCTGGGGATGTTGACAAGGAGACTTGCCATGGCAACACAGGAGCGTGAGGCCGTGTGAATTTCAGCACCGGTGGGAATCAGATACTGCAGGCCGACTTGGCAAAGCCTACAGCCGTGGAGAGCTTCGTGGCTGTAATTCCTGAGAGTTTCTGCTCCTCAGAGTGTGGGTTCCTAGGGAAGTCCCCTTTTCAAGTTCAGTGTTGACCCCCCGGTTGGGGGCGGTAGTGGTCAGGAGGGTACGTGATACAGGGAGCAATAATGTAACACCTGTCAGCAGGGGTGGTGTGTTGTCGGTAGCCATGACCTTGTTTGTATCGCCGTAGCAATGTGGTTGTCATTCACGGAGGCTGTGGTGACCTCGACTCACACTGACTGCAACGTCGAGCCACTTGGAAGCCGTTGTGTTGTGGGGATGTGCGGTCATCCCAATGTTGGGTTCGTGGAGACTGCGGTGTGTCCTGTCCTAATGCTGGTGGGCTCTGTGCTGCTCTTCTCTGTGGGCAGGGTTAGGGCGTGTGCCCCAGGAGTTGTGCCCCGCATAGTTCAACTGCCACCTCTCAGACTTTGAGACACACTACAAGTACTCGGGGGTCTTGCGAGGTTGTAGGTTCTGATCCAGCGGCTCTGGTGTAGGATGGAGAGTCTACACCTCTAACGACCTCCCAGCGGGACCAGTGCTGCTGGTCCTGTGGACCCCACTCTGAGAAGCCAGGCTTGTCCAGACCAGCAGTGCCCAACAGATCCGTCTGTAGCGACGGTGATATTCTGTTTCTGCACCATTCAGTATGGTAGCCACCGGCCACGTGTGGCCCTTGAGCACTTGACATGCAAGGGGTGTGGATGAGGAATTGCCGTTCACGTTTTATTTGATTTTCACGAATTTCAGCGTGAATAGCTGCACGTAACTAGTGGCTGTCACATTGGACGGGATAGGCCCTTGTTCACAAGTGCAGGCTGTGCTACTGTGCCCATGGGAATTCCCCGAGGCCTCGTTAAAACGCGGAGTGCTGGGCTCCACCCCCAGGAGGTGTGGCTTGGCCCCCAGGATTTGCATCTCTGACAGGTTCGCTGATGAGATCAGTGCTGTGGGTTTGGGGATGGCGTCAGAACCATGCAGTCTGGTGGCCTCTCATCCCTAACATCTCTGCGGACCCGCTGTGGCAGGACAAACAGCCGTATGCCACGTCAACGTTAGATTCGATCCAGACGTTCCCCTGGTGGAGTCCATCAAAGGATAGCTTGTGGTTGAGGTGGGAGCCCAGTTTGGAAACAGGGATCCCGAATGAAGGGATCCATGAACTCAAAGGCGCCTAGCTGGGAGGGACCTTAGAGATGGTCTGATTTGTACTCCCAGTTTTCAGATGGGGAAACTGAGGCCCAGCCCAGCACAGTTGGCTGTGAACCCAGCACTGGGACCCAGGTGTCCAGAATCCTAACCCAGCGTGGATGCCTCTACTCTGCATGGCCTCTGTGCCCCAGCTGGGGTAGGACAGTGGCCGAGGCCTGGACCTTTCAGATGTCACCTGCAGAGAACGAGAACTCTCTTCAGGGAGGAGGCAGGGCCCTTCGCGCTGAATTCTTCAGCCAGAAGGAGGAGGCAGCTCTGGGTCCTCTCCCAGGGTCCAGCATTCACCACCCAGAGGCTGCGGCCCTCTGATTTTTCTCCTTTCCTAGCCCTCTGGGAGATTTGGTTGCTTGGCAATTTAGCAGCTCTGGTGACAAAAGAAAAAAAAAAGAAGAGAACAGGGGAACATTGAAATCACTGGTGGCGATGCAATTCCGACGGCGTTACGCACATATTTCAATAATCTATGGTGTTCTGTTCCCAGGGCTGAGTGCGTGAGGACAGATATACCACAGTGACATAAAATTGCTGCCATTTATCAAACTCCCGCTGCAAGCCAGACACAGGATCAAGTCCTTTATATTCCCGATCTCATTAAAACTTCACAAAAAGCCTACGAGGTAGATGTTATTGTTACCATTTTTTAGACGGGCAAACGAAGGTCTAGCATGATTAAATAAGCAACCGGGGTCACAGAGCTGGTAAATGGAAGGATGGAGACTTGAATACCGTCTGCCTGATGCTAAATTCTGGATCTTTTTCCCTGTGCCAGTGGGGTGTAAACTGGAAGGGACCATGAACTCCCCCCTAGTCCTGCTTTTGGGGGGCGGGCTCTTCAGTGTGGGGCCATCCTCCGTATGCCCAACCCTCCCTGCCCCAATCCTGCTTAACACCTAAGAAGGAAGACAAGACACTTGGAGAATGAACCTCGGCCCTGGCCCTGAGCCAATGAGCCAGGTGCTGACGTCAGAACCGTTTTAGGTATAAGTTACAGAAACCGAAATGAAAAGAAAAAAGACATTACTGGCTGGCATCCCAGGGAAGTTTGAGGGAGATGAATACGGTCTACAGGTATGGTTGGATCCAGGGTTTTAATCCATGAATCACTGGGAGTCTCTCTCTTTCTGGTTTCCTGGTTATTTTTCCCCAGGTGGGCTTCTTCTCAGGCAGCCTCTCCCCATGTGCTGGCCCCCAACAACTATATATTTACATGTCCTTAAAGCTGGGGAATCCTCGGGAAAAGAAAGCAACTTGACCCGCCCACAAGAGCAGCCAAAGTCCCAAGGATGACTACCATTGGTTCAGCTCAGGTCATGTGGCCTCCATCCACCAATCACTGCAGCCAGGGCTCGGAGGAGTCTAATTATTGCAGACCTGAGTCTCATAACTACACCAGAAGGCGGGGTTGGGATGGGTCCCATCTGAGCGTTTCTTTACAAGCAGGATGTATTCTGTCACCAGAAGAAAGCATTAAAAGCCCCTCTCCTACTTCTACCTTCTGCTAATCCGGCCTACTCAGTGATGAAGGCACCTTCTCTGCCCAGAGAATGGCCTGGGATTAGACTTTTCTAGGTGTGCTGCCAATTCTGCGGGGTTTTCGGAACATCGGCTCTGTTTAAACTCCTAACTGCATTACGCACTGTGATGGCCTCATCACACCCCATAGCGCTGCTGGGCACCTGGACTGTGGCTCGGTGGGGCAGGGGGCAGAGGTGTACGTCTTAACCTCCTGGCTTCACGGCTTCTCCTTGACCTCTCCGTGGTGGCTCTTCGTTTCACCTTACCGCCCTCCTGAGTGCCCGCTGTCCCCTGTGAGAACACCTCCAGCCGGGCTCGCTCAGGGAGTTCACTGAAGCAAATTGACATGCCTGCCTCCTATCTGGTTGGTTGAACGTATCTCTGTGTGGCTCAGAAGTAGAAAGTGGCCGCTGTGATCCGGCAGATCCGGATTTTGGCAATCTGTTTCTTTCTTCATTCACTTCTCTATTTTCTCAAGTGCCGATTATCTGCAGGTAATCAGCTCGCCTGGTGGCACATCCCCGCTGGGGGACAAGCCCGGCTTCCTGACCATCTCTTGGGTCCTAGCTCCTAGGCTGCTCCAGCCCCTGGGACCAGCCCCTGGGATGGAGCTCCCGAACCTAAGACCCGCCCGGCTCCCACGCTCTTCTTTCTCTTCTGGGATGAAGGTGACTTCGCTTCCGTGTGCCTCGCTGCCACACTGCCCTGGTTTAGAGCACGGATGCTTAAAACCCACGAGGGGAGGCAGAATGAAGGAGTAAAGAGTGGCTGGCAAGTGCAGCCTCCACCCAATTTGGCAGCCTCCTCGGGAAGGGAGGGAAAAGGTACAGGAGAAATGTCAGGTGAGTAGCGACAGGCTGCTCGGGGGAAGGGTTGCTCGCGAATCTGAAAACTACGCATATTGCACGCACTTAAGCATCCTTAGTAAAAGGAACAGCCAACAGACAGACACCCAACTGACGCTTTGCCTCCTCACCCAGACGTGGTGTCAGATTGCTTCCTCTGTGCCAGGCGTGAGCCCTACATGTGCTGTATTGGTTTTCAGGTCTTGTAAATCACTGTGTGCAAAAGGCGAGACCCGTCAGGGTCGTCGGGGGGGTGGGATTTGAACTCCGCTCTCCCTGACCACCCCCAAGACAAAGGCACCTTCGTCAACACAATGGTGGGAGAAACCTTTCAGGGTTCTGGGAGGAGGAGGGTACCAGAAACTCAGTGGCAGGGCATGGCGTGTGACAGAGGCCGGGGGAGACGGGCCCCTCACAAGGCAGCCACAGTGAGGGGTCAGTTCTACACGGAGGTGAGTGACAAGGCACCCAGGTCTGGGCTCAGAGGGTTTGCAGTGGACACAGTGGGCCATTGGGAGGCTGGGAAGCTTCTTGAAAAGGGGGTGCTGAGTCACAAGCGGCATCTGAAAAGGTCATGTGCAATTGGGTGCAAGATCGAACTGCAAAGAAGCCGTTCTTCTTCGGGGTGGGGGGGTGTTTGGGAGGACGTGTGAGGGGGAGAATCTATGTGCTGCCTCGATTCTCAGATGAATCTGGACCTTACAGCTGATGGGGAAGTGGCTTTGACCTCAGCCCCTTCCTATCCTGTCCCTTTTTTTCCCTCCAGGGGAGTCCCTGAGGCCCTGGTAGGCAGAGAATGTTTCCTTCTCCTCCGGACAAAGGAGCCTGGGTAGCTGGGTCACCCCACGAAGGGCTTTTATTTCTCCCCGAGAACAAGAAAAAGCCCTTCCAGGCCTGGTTAGCACGTCTGCACAAGTATTTACGAGCTGTGAGAGTTAAGATCATAAGGCTCCCATACTGTGCCTTATTATTAGTATTTTTTAAAGCCCGTAACTTAAGAAAATGTTTTCTCCATACGAGAAACTTCAAAGATCCTGGAGACCAACACAACGACAAATTATTGAGAGGAGGCATGGCACACATCTTGAATATGGGCACAAAGGAATGCGCGGAAGCCGGGCGGGTCTCCGCACAGTGAAAAGATTCCTTTGTTTTCCTTCACTGCTTTACCATCCAACGCGGGGACCGAAGCTGTTAGCCATTTAGCCGCGGCCATCTGTGAGGCAGGCTCGCCAACCAGATTCTTTTTCATCCGGAGAAGGGCTTTCAGGAACTATCCAGAGTGTCTCTGCCCTTCAATAAAAATGGAGAGCCTCCTCCTGGCTGTTGCCGAGGGTCAGGTAGCCTCCTGATCTTCCGTCAGGAGCACATGGGAGTCATTTAGGGCGGTTACATGGAGAAACAGAGAGCCGGCCTCCCGAGGGCCTTGGGGCTGCGTTTACTAGTGGGTTGGGCGAGTTACTGAAACTTCCCGAGCTTCGGTTTGGCCCAATGGCTCACTGTGTCCACTGCCCAGACGGTTTCGTAGTTGAAAAGGTCAAATGAAGTCCATTTAATTCGTGTGTGTGTGTGTAGTGGGGTGTGTTGGGGGGGTGTGTTGGGGGGAAGGTGTGCACCCACATTCCTGCTTTAGAGAGAGGATTTCTGCTCTTCTGTGTGTTCATTCCTTCCCTCAGGAAGGGAGAGGCTTGTCTTATGGGTCAGGGCTTGGAGGCCACGGATTGGAGTTTACCAGGGAGTCCACGAATGTTCAGCAAATACTCTGACCCAGCTCCACCTGCCTGACAGAGCCAGATGGTCTCAGTGGACCTCATCATGCAGCCAGCTGTGGGTGGCCTTGGATGTGAAGTCCACGGGCCACAGCACATCCATGGACAGGATCCACTGTGCTGGTCCCGAGGTAGAAGGTAGGGGGGCTCCCCTCACTGTGCCTTGTGTTTTGGGGGTGACTGGGCTCTTTCCTGGCAGGAATCCAGTGGCTCTTTTGGAACCCAACTGGCTGGTGATCTCTGGGTGACAGGGAAGGGCGAGTCTCAGGCTTGTCCCCTCCAGGGACAGACCACATTATTCGGGGATTGTTGTGGCACCAACATTGAGGACTGGCTCCTGGCAAAATTGTGCACATTACAAAGTATATTATTGGGGCCTTGGCCCCCTCTTTCTGCACTCACATGTCGTCTTTTCTGCCACTGCTTTCTGGAAAGGCCCAGATGCCAGTCATCTATGGTTTAAAGAGAATTGAAGTTCATGTATTCTCTGTCTCCAGTGGATTTGCATTTAAAGCTCGGGGCTCGTTACAGAAGGCAAGCCTCAATTATCTGTGAGAAAGATTCATCAAGAGAGTTCCGGGAAGGAGTCTCTGATATGTTGCCCCTTAGATTTCCATCTCTGTTTCCTAAATGGAAACCTGGCCCAGTCCAGTGTCTCTGAGAACAAAGGGGCTTGATCCTGACACTCCTCTTGGGACATACTTAAAGCCCTTTTGAAGACCTGTTTCTGCTCTTCGTTTTAAGGAATGAGGAACAGCTAACAATTTCAGTCTTTCTCTAAGTGAATCTTTTGAGACCCATTGATGTGACCCATTGGCCCCTGAACATGAAAATCATGGCAGTGGTGTGATATCAGCCCCGAATGGCTGAAAAGTAAAAGAAAGAAACGGTATGATTAGTTTATCCATAATTTGTCCTGCTAGAAAGACGGAGCACCGACCGTGTTGAAAACAACCAGTTCAACTGGAATGATGCACATTTACTGCGGCCTCACTCTGCGTCCAGCCCTGGGCCAAGTGCTGTCTGCGTTTAAGTTAGTCTTTCCTGCTCTCCGCTCCCTGTCAGGCTGGCCAGAAACCTCTGACTTGAATCCCGGTTTCTGGGCCATAAGCCCCAGCTTGTTGGACTATGGGGGTCAGGTTCACCTACTGTAGTCACTCTACAAAGGTGGGATGGATCCATCCGCTCCCCACATTTGGCTCAGAATCGGAGCCTGATGGAGTCATAGGTGCACTAAGAGAATGTAAAAGGACGTGTCGCTCACCTGATGAGGCTTTCTGGAGAGAGCACCTGGTCCGGCAATGGCATGAGCAAGGACTGGCTTGGGGGTTTATGGCAGTGTCCTGGCCAGCCTGGGTGGCCACAGTTGGGTACAGGACACCGTAGACTGGCTGGCTTGAACTATAGAAATGTCTTCATCTTGGATCTTCAAGTCCAAGATCAAGGTGTGGGCAGATTTGGTGTCTGGTGAGACCCCGCCTCCTGGCGGGCGGATGATCATCTCCGTGTTGTGTCTCTGTGTGGTGGGCGGGGCAGGGAGGCTCTATGGGGTCTCTTTTATGGGGTCGTGAGTCCCATTCATGGGGGCCCCACCTTCATGGCCTAATCACCTCCCAAAGACCTCACCTCCAAATGTCATCACACTGGGGGTTAGGGCTTTAATGTAGGAATTTTGGGAAGGACTCGATTCAGTCCACCGCGGGCAGTCAGGGAGTGGGACCAGTGTGAGGATGTGAATGTGGTTTGCTGTGCAGAATAGAGAGGACCTGGGCTTTCTTATCAGAGTGCCCAGATGTGGGGCCGAAGGATGAGGAGGAATGTAGGACTTGGATGCTGCCAGAAGTCTTAACATCAAAAATGGAAACAGATTCTTTTTTTTTTTTTAATGTTTATTTACTTGAGAGAGAGAGAGAGAGAGAGAGAGAGAGAGAGCGAGTGAGAGAGCAAGCAGGGGAGAGGCAGAGAGAGGGACACACAGAATCCAAAGTAGATTCCAGGCTCTGAGCCATCAGCACAGAGCCCGATGCAGGGCTCAAACTCATGAACTATGAGATCATGACCTGAGCTGAAGTTGGACGCTCAACAACCGAGCCACCCAGACACCTTGAGCCAGATTCTTTATCACACCAGCCCTCGCCCCTGGGCTTCCCTCACAGACCTGGGCTATGCCAGGGATGAGGAAGATGGCCCCTCCTGACCATCCTGACCATCACCTCCTGACCATCATCTCGTTCAGCAGGGTCCTGCCCCCTGGATGGGTCCCCTTGCACCTCCATGCACTCCCGAAGCACTTTGCAGTTCAGCACAGCCCTGGACCTTGTCTCCTGGGTGCTGGTGAACGCTCCCAGGGTGGACTGGCCTATAGCTTCTTCTCTTTTTCTGCCTGCTGTGTTGCTGAGACCTCAGCATGATTGCAGAACCACGTGGTCACAGCTTTCGGGGTGACTTACCGCCACCATGCCATGCCGTCTGCCAAATCTGAGACTTTCAGCCCTGGCCTCTCCACTAGATCTACAAGTAGTTGCATTTAATGAGGAACTGAACCCCTGCATTACCATCCTCCTTTTCCTCCTCAAAAGTTTCTTGGGCATCTCTTGATGGTCCTAATCCATAGCATCGTGCATGAAATGGCTGAGAAGTAAATGGTATAGGCAAGGTAATGAGTTTGGGGGCCCACTGGGGGTTGGCGCAATCAAGGAGGCTTCCTGGGGGAGGCAGTCCCTGAGCCAACCTGTGGGAGCATGAGTTATTGCTAAGCACAGTGTGGGAACGGCCATCCGATTCCCATCTTCCCACATGTGTGCTCCTGTTAGTCATCATTGAGGGGGATTTGACAGTGTGAACAGGTAATGTTCAGAATTCTCTAGAATGAGTCTTATAGGGGACCTTATGAAAATCACTAAGAATGGCGACGTTTGGGGTACCCAGAGGTCTCTGCAAACCAGGACTGAGTCCCAATGGGGAAGAACACCAGGTCTCCAGTCCCCAGTTTGTGAGTTCTCCAAATGTCTTCCTTAGAGGAAGGAGAAGAAGACTTTTTATTATTTTTATTATTATTTTTTAAAATTTTTAATGTTTTTTATTTATTTTTGAGAGACAGAGAGAGACAGCGTGAACATGGCAGTGTCAGAGAGAGAGGGAGACACAGAATCTGAAGCAGGCTCCAGGCTCTGAGCTGTCAGCACAGAGCCTGACGCGGGGCTCAAACCCACGAACCGTGATATGATGACCTGAGCCGAAGTTGGGCGCTTAATCGACTGAGCCACCCAGGTGCCCCTATTTTTATTATTTTTTAAAGTTTGTTTGTTTATTTATTTAGAGAGAGCACACAGGAGCTGGAGAAGGGCAGAGAGAGAGAGAGAGAGAGAGAGAGAGAGAGAGAGAGAGAGAGAGAGAGAATCCCAAGTAGGCTCCACACTGTCAGCCCAGAGCCCAGTATGGGGCTCCATCTCATGAAACGTGAGATCATGACCTGAACCGAAATCAAGGGTCAGACGCTTAACCAAGGGAGCCACCCAGGCGTCCCAAGAACATTTAGATCCTTGTTCCAAAATCCATTATGGATGAGTAAGCATTTTTATTTTATTTTGTTTTTTAATTGAAGTGTAGTTGACACACAATGTTACATTAGTTTCAGGTGTACAACAGTGATTCTACAACTTTTTGTTTTAATTTTGAGAGAGAGAGAGAGAGAGAGAGAGAGAGAGAGAGAGAGCGAGCACTAGCTGGGGAGAGAGGGTGGGGGGGGTAGGTGAAGGAGAGAATTTGAAGCGAGCTCCACGCTCAGCAGAAAGCCTGACATGGGGCTCAATCCCACAACCCTGGGATCATGACCTGAGCCCAAATCAAAGGTCAGACACTCAAACAACTGAGCCACCCAGGTGCTCCAATATGACACGTTTCTACATTATCCTATCCTCTCCACAAATGTAGCTGCCATCTGTCACCATACAGCGTGTCACGGTGTCATTGGCTGCATTCCCTAAGCTCTACCTTTCATCCCCATGACTTACTCCTTTCAGAATGGAAGCCTGCGTCCGCCTCTCTCCTTCCCCCATTTTGTCCGTCCCCCCACCCCGCGCCCCTCTGTTTGCTCTGGATGAGTAAGTGTTTTATCACCCAGCATCAGTGTTACTTACTCCTCTTAGTTTTCGACATGAACTAGTTTTGGGCAAGTCATCTCATCTCCTTGGGGCTCACAGTTTGCATGTTGGTCTGGAAGACAGCTGGCTGCACTGAGGTTAGAACCCCTCATTAGGGGCACCTGGTGGCTCAGTCGGTTAAGCCTCCGGCTTTGGCTCAGGCCATGATCTCACAGTTCCTGGGTTCGAGCCCCGCATCGGGCTCTGTGCTGACAGCTAGTGCAGAGCCTGGAGCCTGCTTCGGATTCTGTGTCTCCCTCTCTCTCTGACCCTCCTCTGCTCATGTTCTGTCTCTCAAAAATAAATAAAAAACATTAACAAAAACAGAACCCCTCGTTATACGGCCTCGGAAACTGCCCTGGCATCTCTCCACATGTAAACTTGGGTGCTGTGCTCATCACAGTGTGTGCTTACTTTCTTAAGTGGGCTACACTCTGTGCTTTATAGAAAATGCAGAAGAACGAGATTCCGAGAAATCCACCACTTCTTCTGTTGTACAGGTCAGCATATGTGTAAGTAGAGGAGTCAGAGCCTGGATTCAGATCTTTTGGGTAATTTTACAGACCTTGTCGCCTCTCCAAGTACAGAACAATCAAACAGTGCAAGCCAAGCCCACCGAAAAACCAGAAGCAAGCCAAGACCCTCGGTGCTGGGAATTCCGTCACGGGGTCCCAAGCGCCCTGGGAAGAGGTTGCATTGTTATCGTGTGCTTTGCACCAACACGGTGCAGGCGGTGGTCCACTGAGGAAGAGGGCGTGCAACAGGCTCCAGAAAAAGCACCTCATTCTCAAGGGTCTTTAGAGCAGGTGCACTTCTAGGACACAACATCTCCATCTGCTGGATGCCAAGTTCAAGTTCTCCTGTCAGCCAGAGGGGTCTTGGCGCTCTCCTTGGGTGTTGATCACTTTTTGGATAAACATACACACACACACACACACACACACACACACACACGGCCCTTTCTCTTTTTGTCGTGACCCTATCAGCCTTTAAGCCCCTCTCGGTTACATTCCATGGTGAGCTGGATCTCTTGATAAAGAAGCTCTGTCCAGTGATGACAAGAATTGATTTCCAATTTCCTGCAGAATGACTCTATCATTGCTAGTGACTCAGGCAATTTAGCTCATATTGCAGGCCTGCCTGGGGGTTATAGATCACCCTGACAGCTTCCCACTCACGCAGGAGGTGGATTTTGACAAGATGAGGAAGGAGGCATTTGCGGAGTCTTGCATTGGGGGTGGTCAGAAGGGCACAGCGGCCCCCGGGTCTTGGGTCCTGCGGGCGTCCTGTGGGGAGCGGACACGTCTCGGGCACGATGCGGGAGACGGCCGTGCGCTGCCGGGACAGCTCTTCCCCCTCCATGAACTGCTCATCCCTGCTCCACACACAAGTGTCCGAAGGCCCCGTCGAAAGATAGAGGGGATTGGTTTCCAACAGTGTCGCCCATTCCAAATACTTAGACACCGTCTATTAAGAGCTAACACCTAGACGGGTCTTTCCCTTTCTCCAAGAAGCAGGTGCTTTTTTTTGTATTTACTCATGAATTCATTCTCTTCTGCCAGACCTGCGCCCATTGTATTCTGGGTGCTGGGTGAAAGTGCTTTCTCCAGAATGCACGCTGAGGGGCCGGCCCGTGCTCTGCCCCCAGCAATCCACACAGAGTGGAACACGGCTACCTGAGGACCAGGACGCCTCCGGTGGGCTGTGGCTCTGCCAAAGCCGAATTCCCCGAATCCTCGCAGAGACCCCAGGAGGCGGCCCGTTACTGTTTCTAGTTGGCAGGTGTGGAAAGTGGGTCACAGAGGCACGGCCCCACAAGCAGGGCGGCAGCACAGAGATTTGAACGTGGGCCCTGGGGAGACAGTCGTGCTCTTAAACATAGCACTGTATCCCTCATGAATGATAGATAAAAGAGACGATTTTTCTATCTAGTGCATCGAATGGAACCCGTAGAGACTGACTACCAATTGCCCTGCCTTTTTTTTTTTTGTGAAGTAGGTTCCACACCCACTGTGAGCCCAACACAGGGCTTGAACTCATGACTCTGAGATCCAGACCTGAGCCGAGATCAAGAGTCAGACACTTGACCCACTGAGCCACCCAGGCGCCCCCAATTGCCCTGCTTTTTATAAATACTTTATCAAAGTCTTTGATGGCACAGATAATCACTGGAATTCTGGGAACTGAGCCCCCACACACACATGTGCAAATGAGTATGCATGGACATGCACACACACACACACACACACACACACACACACACCCAAAGGACATAGCTCCAGAAGCCAGAACAGCAAGGCTAAGACACAGCTCTGTGGAACAGACACGCTGATTTCTCCCTAGTCATTCGGCCCAAAAAAATAGTTATTTAGAAATCACTGTTGGGGGGGTGCCTGGGTGGCTCAGTTGGTTGAGCAACCAACTTTAGCTCAGGTCATGATCTCGCGGTTTGTGGGTTCAGGCCCGGTGGCAGGCTCTGTGCTGACAGCTAGCTCAGAGCGTGGAGCCTGCTTCGGATTCTGTGTCTCCTTTCTCTGTCCCTCTCCCGTTCATGCTCTGTCTCTCTCTGTCTCTCAATAATAAATAAATGTAAAAAAAAAAAAAAAAAGAAATCACTGTTGAACTACGTTCCGAGCTGACAGCCAGCTTGACCGACGCGGTGGGGAGGCTCCCAGACCCCGTGAGTTCTGAGAGCCGCCTGTGAGCCTGGCGCTGTGTGGGCTCCTTCACACATGCTGTGTGGGCTCATGTCCACAGCACTTTACTGTGGGGACCATGGTCCCCATTTTACCATCGGAGAGACTGAGGCTCAGGCAGACCTCTTCAGATCATAGAACTAGCAAGGGACAGGGACAGGATTGAAACACACAGCTCCCGGGTTCCAATCCGATTCCTTCCAGAATAATACACGTGCTTCCCGTGTGTGTTCTGTTGGCCATTACTTTACTTTATTTTATTTTTTTTTAAAGTTTAAGTATTTATTCTGAGAAAGAGATCGAGAGAGGGCAGAGACAGAGGAAGAGAGAGAGAATCCCAAGCAGACTCTGTACAACCAGCTCAGAGCCTGACATAAAACTCGAACTCATAAACCATTGAGATCATGACCTGAGCTGAAACCAAGAGCCAGATGCTTAACCGAATGAGCCACCGGGGCACCCCCTGGCAGTCATTATTTTAATCTGACAAATTGACTTTTGCATTAATCGGCCAGGTTTCCCATGTGCCAAGAACAGACCCAACGCCTGATTCCCATTCTGAGAACCTGGCCTGTGGTCGGCCGAGGTCCCAACCGAGGCCCTGGCTTTGGCCACCACTTCTCCTCCTAGTCCAGAGCCCCACGTGGGCTCTGCCCACATCATCCAGCGACTTCTCTGTGGGGTCTGTTTGTTCTGATACACTCCTTCCCACACGCCCTTCGAGACACCGCATGGAAGGCTGCCAGTCACGCTGCCTCTCATTAATGCTTCCGAGGCTGAACGAGACAGTATAATCGCTCTCTGTGCACCTGTCAGGTAGATGCTGCGTCGGGCAGAGTGTTTTTAGTTCTGATCAAAGTGATTGAAACAGATGTACCTCGTGAGTCTTATTATTAAATGGCAGGGAAAACTCCTCATCAGACATCTGACTCGTCCCACGAAGTCTTTGTATGCAGACAATGTTGCTTTTTCCTCCTTAAATAAACAAGTGTTTAGTTTTCTGATCAATACTTAAGATGGGGCGAGCTGGAGGAGAATCCATTTAATTCCAGACATAATGGCAATGGCCTATTGTGATGCTCTCCTGATACAGAGTTCAGAAGTAATAGCTCCCTTTGACAAAGAAAAACATGATCTGCTTTGCATTCATTCACTAGTTTATTTATGTATTCAATAAATATTGACCAGGCACCTATCACATCAGGATTAAGTGTTAGGAATGTTCTAGTGATGGATCTTGTGTGGTTCCCACTTCAGGGAAGCCCACAGGCTGGGGTGGGGGTGGAGGGGGGGAGAAATAAATACGCAAACAGTTACAGCTGAAGTATAATAGGTAGATACTCATTCAAGTAATGTTTATGATGTGTGTGGGGGGAGGATGTCTTGTCACGTGGCTCCAGGGATCGCTGCCTTGTGACATCCATGCCCTTGGGTGTTACAAAGTACCAGTCCCGGGAGCCATTGGGTGTGGGCCGGACCTCATGACTCATTTCTAATAGACTCTGGCAAAATGATAGGGTCTCATTTCCAAGCTGGGGACACTCTTAGGGGTTGAATTGTGTCCCCTGGTGCCCCCTCCCCCAGAAAAAGAAAAGATATGGTGAAGCCTTAACCCCAGGTTCTGCAGAGTGTAGTGTCCTTATTTGGAAATAGGGTCTTTGCATACAAGGTCAAGGTAAGAGGAAGTCGTTACAGTGGGCTCTAATTCAGTGTGATGGGTGTCCTTATACAAATGGGGACTATGGACACATAGACAGACATACTCCCTCCTGGAGTTTACACTCTAGTCTACAATGTAGATACACTGTAGTCTGCGTTACCCCCGGACAACAGGCAGGTAAACAAGAGGGTGTGCTACAACTTCACCAGCGCTATTTCCTGTGCAGAAAGAGGAATTGACTTCATTTTAGGTAGTTCTTTTAGAATAAGAGATCGGAGAAGGCCTCCCTGAGAGGGTATTTGACCAGAGGCTGGAATGCACTGATCAGGTGGACAGAGGGCATGCTGAAGAATGTGCACCACAGTCCAGTGGGCCAGGTGGGGGTGGCCCTGGATGGATGGCTTTGGGATACATTGTGGAGGCAGGACCAAATGATTGGCTGATGACTTCGGTCTATCCCCCCCCCCCCCCCCCCCCGCTGGAGGGTCGCAGGAGGACCCAGTAAGACTTTTAGGTTTGAGGCTTCATCAACTGGGAGGATGGGTGATGACATTTGTTGAGGCGGGGAAGCGTGGGGGCTTAGCAGGCTGGGGAGGAGACCCTGGAGTCTGGTTTGGAGGCAGCAAGTTGGACATGCCCATTGGCCACGTGGGGAGACTGAGTGGGCTGTGAGCCAGCAAGTCTGACCTTCAAGGCCCAGGCCCGGGTTGGAGACTGTACTTGGGAATTTTTAGGGTACAGGTGATGTTCCAAGACACGGGGCTCCCCTGTGACTACAGAAGGGAGTGAGGATGATCATAGGGAGGTAGGACAGTTGACTGAGCCTGGAGCAGATGTGGAGGGAGGAGGGGGGTCTCCTGGGGAGGTGAGAGCGACCTGGGGCGGGGAGCGTCAGTTTAAGAGTTTTGAGAAGTGGGCAGTGATCCTACGTGCTGCTGGTCGATCAGGTGCAGGCACCAGAAAGGCTGGAAATATCGTAGTGAACCAGGCACAGGAATAGACAATGGTGTGGGGCGCCTGGGTGACTCAGTTGGTTAAGCGTCTGACTTTGGCTCAGGTCATGATCTCATGGTTTAGGAGTTCGAGCCCCGTGTCAGGCTCTGTGCCAACAGCTCAGAGCCTGAAGCCTGCTTCAGATTCTGTGTCTCCCTCTCTTTCTGCCCCTCTCTAGCTCTTGCTCTCTCTCTCTCAAAAAAAGAAAAAAAAAAAAAGAGACAGCGGTGTGTGGGGGTCTATGCACATGGCATTTAGGGCAGGATGCTCGTGTGTGTCAAGGTGTATGAGTAGGAGTCCGGGAGCAGGAAGAATGCTCTGACAGAGAGGAAAGGACGTGTAAAGGCCCGGAGGTGTGACAGACAGTGTGGGTTTAGGAAGCTGGTGGCGGCCTGGTCTTCCAGCAGACACAAGGGGCTGTCAGGGGGCGGGGTGGGGAGGTGGTGATGGGGCTGAGATTGTTGGCCTTGACCCCTGTGTCCATGGGAGGGTGATCACGAACTGCATGATCACGGCGGGGTTTATGATTTCTAAAACGATGACTGGGATGCTAGTGAAAATTCAGATTCCGCGGCACCCCCTGCAGAGATTCGAGTTCAGATCTGGTGGCTGTCCTGAGGATCTGCCTTTTCACAACCCTCCCAGCCCATTCAGGAAGGGGGGGGCTCTCGGAGGGCACGTTAGGAAGCAGTGGTGTGGAGGGAGAGCGGGCAGGAGGATGAGAAGCTGTAAGCATGGAGCTGGGTGTAGGATGAGCTTGGACAGGGAGGCGGCTCACCGCTTCCGAGGAGACTGGAAACACAGACGGGACTGGCTTACACAAGTCCATGGGGACATGCCCTGGGGACGAGAGGATGCCAGGGAGGTAGGGGTAGAAGGGAGGGGGGCGTCCTTATGGAATGTGCTGTGCTGTCCCTGTAAATGTTTAAAATTCTATTGAGACAGAGAGAAACAGAGCATGAGTAGGGGAGGGGCAGAGAGAGATGGAGACACAGAATCCGAAGCGGGCTCCAGGCGCTGAGCTGTCAGCACAGAGCCTGATGCGGGGCTTGAACCCATAAACTGTGAGATCATGACCTGTGCTGAAGTCAGATGCTTAACCAACTAAGCCACCCAGGCACCCCGATATTCATTTATTTTTGAAGGGGTGAGAGAGGGACAGCGTGAGTGGGGAGGGGCAGACAGAGTGGGAGACACAGAGTCTGAAACGGGCTCCAGGCTCTGAGCTGTCAGCACACAGCCTGATGCAGGGCGCGAACCTACAAACTGTGAGATCATGACCTAGCCAAAGTCAGACATTTAACTGACTGAGCCACGCGGGTGCCCCTGCTGTGTCCGTTATGTGCCAGGCCTTCCCAGCCTGGTGGGCCACACTGGACAAGAGTTCAGCTCTGGAGTTAAGGGGGCTGGCGCAGGGGGACAGGAGACTGGAGGTGAACTCCATGCCCCCCGGGCCCCCCACACCAGCCACACGGGCTAGCGCACTGTCCATGTGCTGAAGAGGGCAAGGCTGCACTCTGATGGATTCCGGGACACTCCAGGGAGGATAGGAGGCAAATCGGTGCCAGCAGGTGCAGCGGCCCCAAGGGCCACAGTCCGCCAAGGCTGGGAGGGTTTCTGCGTCTGTGCTCCCAGCTTCCAGTGAGCAGAGAGGTCGGACTGGGTGGCAACTGGGACCGGGTTGAAGAGCCAGCCTCTGGAAGAAAACCGGACAGAGCTGCGAGCTGTCAGAAGGGCTTACAGAGAGGTTGGCATCAACCCAATGCACGAACACCTGGAAATGGGAACAGACGGTGCGGGGCCACCCAGGGCCCTTGGGCCTGCCCTTGACTTCAGAAAGCTCTGCATGCTTCCGCGCACGGTTCAAGTTCTGCCTCTTCTGGATTTGACCCCACCTCCGTGTGCAGCAGCGTCAGGCCACCACCAGCTCCATGCTTACTGGGGACGTGCTCCAGGCCGGCCTCCTCACCCGGGGCTGGGTCTTTGGGGTCGTGCAAAGGCAGAAAAGCAAAACTGGCAAGTCATAATGAGCTGACCGAGAGGGTAAGGCAGTGTTTCTCATTGCAACAAAATCACCAGCTCATTTTGTTGAAAATGCCCATTCCAGGGCCCCTTGGACACAGTGCATCAGAATCTCCCGGGAGACAAGTAGCAGAAATGGGAATATGAACAAACGGATTAGTGTGTCTTCAGCCCTAGGATTTGAGACAAAAGTGCAGATGAATGGGAAAACCAGGAGCATCATGGGCCCTGGGCAGCTTCGCGGATGTCAAGTTCTTCAGGTTTCTCAGCAGCGGCTGCAGAGAGCAGCAAGGTTGTTGTGGCCCCCCTTCCCCTTCTAGAAGCTTTGCCACCTTCGTGCCCAGACCCGTCAGCTTCCCTATGCCCCAGTGGCCCACCAGTTACCCTGGCTCCCTTTCAGAGATGTGGACTCCAAAGGCACCCCTCCTGCTCTCCTCGGAACCCCCAGCCCCTCAAGTGCATTTGCTTGTCATGAGATGGAGGGGGACCCGGGGGGTCTGAGGAATTCTTTCCCTTTGGGGGGAATGTCACAGAGCTGAATGGGGTCTGTCCAGAGGAATCGTTAATTGGTGACTTCTTACAAAAGACAGTAGTGGTTTGAGGCGGTAATGGAGTAGAATATCTTGACCCAGAGTCAAGGATTTGGGGAGACTTGGGGCGTCTTTCCTGTTGGTGATGGAGTACCATCTGCCCACCTGCTCCAACCTGGGAGGACAGCCTGTCTCAACCAATCAGTCCTAAGGCAACGCCTGCCACAGTCAGCATTCGCAGAGTCCGTATTTTATTTATATTGACCAAGTACATTTCCAACTGCAAATCGACAAAATATTACATGAAGTTTCAAACAGTTACCAAAATTATAAAATGCATCTCTAGTCCTTCAGAGGCGGTAGGTCTTTTGTGTGCCTTCATGTTTTATCAGAACTTGCGGTCGCTGATTTGGAACAACCAGAATTTGAGTCTGGAATGGTCTATTTAAAAAAAAATTTTTTTCACCTTAGAAAGAGAGAGAAAGGGAGGGAGGGAGAGAGGGAGAGGGGCAGAGGGAGAGAGAGAAAATCTTAAGCAGGCTCCACACTCAGCATGGAGCCTGATGTGAGGCTCAATCCCACGGCCCTGGGATCATGACCTGAGCAGAAATCAAGAGTCAGATGCTCAACCGACTGAGCCACCCAGGCACCCTAGCACCCTATATATTTTTATTTATTTATTTATTTATATTTTTGAGAGAGAGAGAGAGAGAGAGAGAGAGAGAGAGAGAGCGGAGAAGGGGCAGAGAGAGTGAGAGACACAGAATCTGAAGCAGGCTTCAGGGTTTGAGCTGTCGGCACAGAGCCTGATGCAGGGATTGAACTCACTGATAGTGAGATCATGGCCTAAGCTGAAGTCGGATGCTTAACCGACTGAGCCACGCAGGTGCCCCTGCACCCTCTATTTTTAAAGTCAGTTCTTGGGGCTCCTGGGTGGCTCAGTCGGTTAAGCATCTGGCTTCAGCTCAGGTCATGATCTCACGGTTCATGGGTTTGAGCCCCGCATCAGGCTCTGTGCCGACAGCTCAGAGCCTGGAGCCTGCTTCAGATTCTGTATCCCCCACTCTCTCTGACCCTCACTGCTTGCACTCTCTCTGTCTCTCAAAAAAAAAACATTGAAAAAATTAAAGTCAGTTCTTGCTTGGATAAATACTCTATTTCTTTATCTCCTTGGCAATGGGATGGCCAATGAGATTGAAGCAGAAATCATTGGGTGAGGATTTGGAAAAGCTCTTTAAAGGGCCCTATTGCCTCTCCCCCACGCCATATCCTCTTTCTTCCTGTCTGAAACATGGATGTGATGGCTGGTGCTCCTGCAGCGATTTCTGACTATGGGGGTGACCATGAGGATAAAAGCCACTAAGGATGCTGGGATGGAAACATTGGAGAAGGCTGGACATTAATGATTTTATGATGGATTTTCCACGAAGGCCATGGACTGCCTTCCTTGAGACTTATTTTATCAGAGAAAAAGGAGTGTCGATCTTGTCAAACGTTGCTATTTCCTTGACTGGCATATCAGCCAGAAACAGTTTTAAGCGGCTATAAACACCTTACCCTGCGCCTGTTCCTTATGAGCCTTTGCTGTGGTTGTTGTTAGGACGGTGGCCATGGCAGAGTTGACACGGCCCACCCGGAACCAGCCAAAGCCTTGGTGTTGGCTTCCCCAGCTCCCAGCCTGCGGTTCAATGTCAGGTGCATCAACTCAAACGCTAACCCTCAAGGTTTCCTTCCCTTTCCCATCACGGTGCATCCCACTCACCCTTATCCTGACCCCCGATGCGTTCCTTTATCCCAACAGTATCATCAGCCCCATTTTGCAGACGAGAAACCCAAGACCCAGTGGGGGGGCGAAGCCAATGTCCTGTGGCCCATAGTGGCAGGCACCCTGCACTCAGGACCAGCTGTTCTCTTGAGGCCGTGGTGACTTGCAGAGTGCCATATGGGGAAGGACACGGAGTTCGGGGCTGGCCGGACCCGTGTGTTAATCTTGGCACAGGAGCATGTCAGTCGTACGATATTGGCTGGTGACTTCATTTTTTTTTGAGCCTCAGTTTCTCATCTGTAAAATAGGAGCACTGCACATCGTACTGATGACTCAGTACAGCGAAGGGGGGTGGTGTGCCAGGAGAGGGGCTGACACAGAGCGGGCACTCAGGCCAAGCTGGTCTGTACCTCTTGGCTCTCGCATCCGGATTTACGGGGAAACACAAGAGGTTTTCCCACTAGATGTGTTCGCTGTGGGAGGGGCGACCTTCACATGGCTCTGGCCTGTCCTACCCAGCTTGTAAGCGAAGCTAAAGATGGCTCCGAGCCCCCTCTCTCTATCTAGTGCGGCCAGAAACCCTCAGAGGCAGCTGCCTGAAGATGCTCTCTCCTAAAGCTGGTTGTTAATCTCTTTTCCTTGGAAACTTGGACTTTCGCGCCCTGCCTTCCCGCGGGGAGGGTGTCATTTGCAGGAATGGCTGGTTTGACAGGAGACCGGCTAAGAAGGGCGTCTCTACATCCCCTGCGTCCAGCCTGGGTCCCTCTCACGCAGGCTCCCGGGAGGTTCTACTCATTCCCTGACTCTGTCAGTTGGCACCCAGGCAAGGGGAAATCTTTGAAGTAGAGGCACTTGGACTAATGGCATAATTACTCCACAGAGCCATTTGCAAAGTAATTATGGACTATTGTTAGGAAGATCTTAGTTACTTTTTTTCCCTTTAAAGTAATGAGGCTTTGCTTCCTGTTAGTGATTATGGGAGAGGGGGGAAGGCAGTGATATGTGTGTACATTTAAAGAGGAGAGAACCTCCCCTTGCAGGCCCCCTCCTCTCAAAGTAACCTGCCCCTTTCCCATTCTCCTGATGCAAAACTAGAAAGTCTCCGGGGACCCACGGGAGACCCCGAATGCGCATTGCCGCAGTCTCTGCCCTGCTCGGATGTTTCTGGCACAAAAATGCGGGGTTAATTTGCTGAGAAATGCATGTTTCCGAAGGATGGAAGGACCTTGAGGCCATGCTGTTCCTGTAACAAAAGCCTGGGGGAGGGGTCCGCATGTGGGAATGTTCTGGAGTGACTCTGATGAGCACCTCGCCCCAGAGCTGGGCTCCCTTCTTGGCCCCGCGCACCCTGCCCCTCGACGCGGGCCCCTCAGCCTGCTTTCACCCAGTGCCTCTGCTCCAGAGAGGCTGCGGCAACCTGAGATCTATATGACAATATTCACTTACATATCTATTAGGTCTCCATTAGGATAAACGAGGTACGCAGGGAAATTGTAACAGAGCATCAGCCTCTGTGTCCACTTAGCCCATGATTCTGTCTGGATGAGATCCTCAAAGCCCGCCCCAGGGATGGGTGGGAGGGGAAGGCTGAACCCAAGAGCGCTCCCTCTAGACGGAAAATCAGTCTGAAGGTAGGTGCAGGTGACAGAAGAGAGGGCAGCGGGGAAGAGCAGTCTTGGATGGAAGGGACAGGCTCCATCCAGGTCCGTCCTGATGTCAGTCCCCCAGATCGCAGAGGAAACTGAAAGGATCCTCCGGGCGGCCTGGCACAGAGCTGGTAACAATCGCGAATAACCGTAGCTACCGTTTGTTGGGTTTGTGGAAGGACCAAGCCCTTTGCATTGCACTCAATTCTCACTTCAGTGACTGAGGGCCAGGGGGCCAGCCAGGGAAGGGATGCACCCGAGATCCCCAGCCTCTCTCCCTCTGGAGAGGAACCACAAGCCAACCTTGTCTAACTGAAGTCCGATGCCCTGAGGTCTTGCTGAGCTGATGGGGGCGAGGGCAGCCTGCAAATCCCCAGCCAGGGTGTCTTAGTCTGTTCTGGCTGCTGTAACAAAATACCCCAGATGCCGTGGCTTATAGACAAGAAGTTTATTTCGGGAGCCAAAAGTCAGAGATCACGGGGCCAGCGTGGTCGGGAGAGGGCTCTCTTCTGAGTCACAGACTTCTTACGTCCTTGTGTAGTGGACGGGGCTAGGGAGCTCTGCGGGATCTTTTCCCCCCTCGTCTAACTTATTTACTTTATTATTTATTTACTTTATTTATTATTGAGGTATAGTTGACACACAGTGTTGCTTTAGTTTCAGGTGCACCGCATCGTGATTCGGCACTTACATACGCTCACCCCGGTAATGTCACCTGTCACCATAGAACTGGTACCCTTAAAAATAAAACTGCCCATTATTTCACCAGCAAAAATGGGTTCATTCGGGAACAGCAGAGAATTGCCATCGGGGACAATCAGCCTCCCGCCAAACTTTGGCAAGTCCAAGAAACAAAAGAAAGGAACATTATTTTATGGAGATGGAGGACGAAGTTGGGAGGTTTAAAAAAAATTTTTTTTAATGTTTATTTACTTTTGAGAGACAGCATGAGTGAGGGAGGGGCAGAGAGAGAGGGAGACATAGAATCTGAAGCAGGCTTCAGGCTCAGTTGGTTAAGTGTCCAACTCTTGATTGTGTCTCAGGTCATGATCTACCAGTTCGTGAGATCGAGCCCCAAGGCGAGCTCTGTGCTGACAGCACTGAGCCTGCTCGGGATCTCTCTGTCTCCATCCCTCTCTGCCCCTATCCTGCTCTTTCTCTCTCTCTCGAAATAAATAAACATAAAAAGAAGAGAAAGTGTGTTAATCCATTTACCGTGCCCCGCATAGTGCTTGGCACAAAGTCTGTCTGTTATTTCTGCCTCTGTGTTCTGCGGTGAGTTTACCCATATATACAGACTTTTGGAGCTAAAACAGGAAGGTGTCCAGACCGGGTTAAGGCAGCTGGACATGAGGAGTTTGATGCCGGCAGGTGGAATACCCCTGATCGGCTGGGCCACTGTTCGGTGCTGCCTCCTTGGGGCAGGTGCGAGGGCGTCTCTCTGATGGGAGTGACAGCCCCTTTCAGAGCATGGCTGTGGGGTGTGGGTTTCCAAGGTCAGCCCCTCCGGGACAAGAGTCCTGCGTGGCTCCTCTTTGCATCCCTTGTTCGGAACAGGCCCTGGGAGACAGTAAGACCTCAGTGACCAGCCCTGGGTTGAGCACGACAGGAGACAAAGGTGAACATCCGGGATGATGCTGGAGGGCGTATAACTCAGTCCAGAGCTGTATGGTGCATGTAATCGGGACAGCCAGAGTTGACACGGCAGGGCTGAACGGTCAGGCGGAGGTGATCTGAACTTGGCCTTGAAGAGGGGGATCTGCTCTGAAAAGGTTGTTGGGAAACAGGGTCAGTTTTGAGGTGCAGGAGCCCCGTGGGCAGTGGCGAGGGCCCGGCAAGGGAGCAGAAGGACCAGTTTCTTTGGAGAGTAATGCGTGTGTCAGAGGTTAGGAGGGGACAGGCGACCTCCAGAGAGGGGCAGGAGTCTGAAGTTGGTGCAGGAGATTAGCGGAGGCAGACTAGCCTTCTGGGGGCATTTTACAAGGTTGAGCTATTGCAAGATGGATTGAGAGCTGGGCCGGGGAGCAGAGACAGGAAAGGGCTGAGCGCAGGATCTCGGAGACTGCAGTCTGATGCTGAGCAGAGTCACCCTCGGCCTCTCCTGTCGGATTCGAGGGCCCTGGGAGATTACCCAGCTGGCCTGTGTTTCCAAGTGGTGCCGTCACTTAACCATGACCCACAGATTAAGTCACCTATTGTGTGGAGTAATGAGTCTTTCTCCCAGGCTTTTGTGTAAGCAAATAGAGTATTTATCCAGGTCCCAGGGAACCTGGGGACACCTTGGAAGCAAGAGATGCCTTTGAAGGGGAGTCAGATGAAATCCTTAAGCCTCCGTGTCTGCGGATCCCTTCCTAAGTCATCCGCTGTCTATTTCGAGGGCAGAGTATTTGCAGAGCAAAGACACTTTCAGCAAGATGTCTTGAATAGTAAGCCTGCCTGGAACACACAGAGCTTTGTCTCAGTCTCATTAGTTAGGATACAGGGGTGCAGGCGAAGTGACAGGCGGCAGGGGGACCGGGTCTGAGGACCCACTGGGTCACAGTCCCACCATGTGACTGTGGGGAAGCCAGAATCCGCAGATAAGGAGCCCCATTTAGAAATTGACCTTAAACCACCAGAGGGAACAGCTTACTGATGAGGAAGTCCAGGTTCAGGGAGTTCCCTTGCCTGTGGCCAGTGGCGGAGTGGAGGGGAAGGCCTTGTTCCCGGCTGCTGAGGGGGCTGCCATGCTGCCCAGAGCCTCCAGTGACCTCTGCCCAGTGACTGATGAATATGGGAACAGAAGGGCCCAGCCATCTCTGTTCAATCCAGGGCGATTCTGGAAGGCCGTTCCAGCTGCCGGACAGCTGAGGCATTCAGGGGGTCTGACTGCAGCTGGGACTCTCCCTTCCTCCCTTTCCCTTCCCAGGTGTGGAGGGAGGCCCCCCCCCCCCTTAAAAACACCCTGCCCGCGAAACTCCTTCTCGGAGTCTGGTTCCTGGGAGACCCAGCCTGTGATACGCAGCAAGAAAAGGCTGATGCTGAGGGTTGGTCCCTCTCCCGGCCTCAGTTTCTTCATCTGCAAAACGAAAAGAGCCCAGTGGGATAGAGCCTCTTGCAGAGTGCTCTGTGACACTTCAAGGGGCCCAGGACCCTTTCAGGATGTCCATGAGAACACGGCTCTTTTCTCCAATATTTATATGCCGTGTTCACTTAGTTTCCGTTTGCATGGAAGGCTCCAGGCCGATGGTGCCTCAGTGGTGGCATCAAAGCACGCAGATGTTGGGGCGCCTGGGCGGCTTCGTCGGCTGAGCGTCCAGCTTCAGCTCAGGTTGTGACCTTGTGGTTCATGAGTTCAAGGCCCGTGTTGGGCTCTGTGCTGACAGCTTGGGGCCTGGAGCCTGCTTCGGATTCTGTGCCTCCTTCTCTCTCTACCTCTCCCCCGCTCACACTCTGTCTCTCTGTCTCTCAAAAATAAACGTTAAAAATTAAAAAAAAATTTTTTAGAGAGAGAAAGAATGCAAGTCAGGGAGAGGGGAAAAGGGAGAAAAAGGGATCCTAAGCAGGCTCCATCCACACTTGATCCTTGGACCCTAGGGTCATGGCCTGAGACAAAATCAAGAGTTGGATGCTTGGAAAGAGTATCCAATGGAAAAAAGACAGCCTCTTTAACAGCTGGCTCTGGGAGAACTGGACAGCAACATGCACAAGAATGAAACTGGACCACCTTCTTACACCATACAAAAAATAAACTCAAAATGGATGAAGGACCTGAATGTGAGACAGGAAACCATCAAAACCCTACAGAAGAAAGCAAGAAACAGCCTCTGTGACCTCAACCACAGCAATTTCCTACTCACACATCCCCAAAGGCAAGGGAACCAAGAGAAAAAATGAACTACTAGGACCTCATCAAGATAAAAAGCTTCTGCACTGCAAAGGAGACAATCAATAAAACTAATAGGAAACTGACAGAATGGGAAAAGATAGTTGCAAATGACATATCAGATAAAAGGCTAGTACCCAAAATCTATAAGGAACTCACCAAACTCCACACCCAGAAAACAAATAACCCAGTGAAGAAATGGGCAGAAGACGTGAATAGACACTCTTGAAAGAGGACATCCAGATGGCCAACAGACACATGAAATGATGCTCAGCGTCACTCATCATCAGGGAAACACAAACCAAAACCACACTGAGATACCATCTCACTCCAGTCAGAGTGGCTAAAATAAAAAAAATCAAGAGACTATGGATGCTGGCGAGGGTGTCGAGAGACAGGCACCCTCCTACACTGTTGGTGGGAATGTAAACTGGTGCAGCCGCTCTGGAAAACAGTGTGGAGGTTCCTCAGAAAACTATCAACAGAACTCCCCTATGACGCAGCAATAGCACTGCTAGGGACTTACCCAGGGGATACAGGAGTGCTGATGCATAGGGGCGCATGTACCCCAATGTTCATAGCAGCACTGTCAGCAATAGCCAAATCATGGAAAGAGCCTAAATGTCCATCAGCTGATGAATCGATCAAGAAGATGTGGTTTGGGGGCACCTGGGTGGTTCAGTCAGTCGAGCGTCTGACTTCGACTCAGGTCATGATCACAGTTTGTGGGTTTGAGCCCTGCGTCAGGCTCTGTGCTGACAGCTAGCTCAGAGCCTGGAGCCTGCTTCAGATTCTGTACCTCCCTCTCTCTCTGACCCTCCCTGCTTGCGCTGTCTCTCTCTGTCTCAAAAATAAATAAAAAACATTAAAAAAATTAAAAAAAAAAGATGTGGTTTATCTATACAATGGAATACTACATGGCAATGAGAAAGAATGAAATCTGGCCATTAGTAGCAACGTGGATGGACCTTGAGGGTGTCATGCTAAGCGAAATAAGTCAGGCAGAGAAGGACAGATGCCATATGTTTTCACTCATAAGTGGAACAGGAGAAACTTAACAGGACCATGGGGGGAGGGGAAGGGAGGAACATAGTTGGGGAGAAGGAGGAGGCAAACTATAAGAGACTCTTGAATACTGAGAAGAAATGGAGGGCTGGTGGAGGAGGGGG
>PISW01013112.1:0-28074 GCA_004023785.1 Mungos mungo
GATGGATGGATGGATGGATGGATGGATGGATGGATGGGTGGATGGATGAATGGATGGATGGATGGATGGATGGATGATACGTAGATGGTAGATGATGGATGGACAGATAGACGAACAGACAGATGGAGAAATGGGTAGCTAGAGATCACGGGCTGCTGAGCCAGGCCCAGGACTGAACCGGCAGGGTGGGGATAGGGGCAGATGTGAGGGTCCCACAAGTCATTGTACTCACCCTCCAATGACCAGGGTGCTGGGCCTGGGCGCTGACAGCACCTTTCCCCTAAGCCGGGGGCCCAGGAGGAGGGACAGGAGACCTCTCGTGTGGCTGACAGCTTCTGGCGCCTGAACAAAACACTCGTGGTTCTGGTGGTTCTCCGGACGCCCCGCTCACCGCTCTGAGCTCTTCCTCATCCCCGTCAGTCTGCGAGAGACACAAAATAAAGAACGTGGTGAAGTGAAACTTGGACACCAGCACCGACACCACGTGTTCCTAGAAACTCCCGAGGAGCTGGGCGTCCCCGGAATTGAGTGTTGGTGGAAACGGAGCAGGATTTTCCTGGTCCTGTGCTTCAGGAGATGCTGTCTCCGGTTGGGGTTGCCTGCCTGGTGCGTGGCCCCCATGCGTGGGGCCTTCCCCGGGGCTCTGGTGCGGGGGAGGGGGAGCTTAGGCAGCCAGGGCCTCAGCCTGTGGAGGCATCATGGTCTTTGAGGGGGTGCAAGGCTTCCCCGGGCCCTCTGGTCCCTCCTGGGGCTAGATGTCCCTTAGGGGGCCTGGAGCAGCCGATGCCTGGAGCAGACGCGGGGGCCCCTCCCCGTTTGCCCCTGTGTTCACAAGAGGAGGGGGCTCCAGAGGTGTGGGTGTTCTCCTGGCCTTTCCTTCTTTCCCCAGGCCAGCACGAGAGGTCTCTGAAAACCCCACTCCCCACTTTCCTTTGACGTTAACCCTCTCCTCCCCCGACCCTGGACCCTCCAGACTTTGTCCCTTCCAGGCTCCAAGCCTTCGTCCTCCTGTGAATCCACCCAGGCCTCTCCTCCTCACCCTGCCTACCCCCCAGCACAGGCCGATGAAGACAGACCCCGCCGGAAGCTGGTCCTAAACCACAGGCTGCGTCCCTGATGCCCGAGGAATCCGGACCCCGGGCAGAGCGGCTCAGCTGACCCTTGATGTGGCCCGTGTCTCCAGCTGACCCTTTTGTGGGAATCGCTGAGTCAGGGCCAGGATCTTCCAGAAATGGGCTCTGGGACCTGGGAGAGCCTTTCTGTCTCTGCAAGAGGAGGCTGAGAATCCATACCACACCCCCGGCCTCTGACCTAGGATTTTTCCATCCAAGGCCTTGAGCTTCTTTTCCTCTCCACAGAGAGCCCTGGAGGGAAGAGTTCCAGACACAACCCAAACCCACGCCAGGCGGGTCAGAGGGGGCTGCCCTGGGGGCCCACGGGGGCACAGCGACCGAGGGGAGCCCACTGGGAAGGTCCCCGGGCTGTGGCGAGCACACGGCAGGTGCCTCTGGCCGGGGAGCCGCAGAACAAGGCCCACAGCGCCACTCCGTGGGAAACACGGAGCATTTCTTGTAAAGCTGCTCATTGTCAGGTTAGAAATCAATTCTTCAACATTCAGTAAAATTACAGTTCTTTGGTGTAAGGTTCTTGATGATTCATATCAACAGCATTTTGGATTCACAACAGTTACCACACCTCCAGATTATTTTTAGAGTCACTTCCTCCCCCACGCAGCCCTTGGCCAACATGCTCCCCAGTTTGCGGTCTGCCCAGGTTCTCAGACAGCCCTGGACCCTCGAGACGGGCTCCACTCACTGACCTCCTCCGGGCCGGGTGTATGGGCCGCTCGCGGCCGGTTCCAGGAGGCGGCACCCGGCTGGGTGGGCCTGGCGCTGTTTGGAAGGATATCGGGCTGTTTCTGGTGCTGGGTGACTATTCACTACACGCGCCATGTACACTTGTGTGTAGATTTCTGTGTGACAGCAAGATTCCAGCTTTGGGCAAACGCACAGAGGGCGACCTGCCGAGTGACAAGGCGAACACGGTGCCCAACTCTGCGAAGGTGCCCATGCCTGCCTCCGTTCTCCCCAGTCCGGAGTGGGGGCTCCTGCAGGCCCTCGGCTGCGGGCATTCGGCGCTGCCCCCATGTGAACACTCGGCGCTCTCTCCACGGGCACTCGGCGCTGCCCCCATGTGAGCACTCGGCGCTGTCCCCATGTGAGCACTCGGCGCTGTCCCCGCGGGCACTCGGCGCTGTCCCCATGGGCACTCGGCGCTGCCCCCACGGGCACTCGGCGCTGCCCCCATGTGGGCACTCGGCGCTGTCCCCATGTGGGCACTTGGCACTGTCCCCATGAGCACTTGGCACTGTCCCCGTGGGCACTCGGTGCTGTCCCCGTGGGCACTCGGTGCTCTCCCCATGTGGGCACTCGGCACTGTCCCCACGGGCACTCGGCGCTGCCCCCATGCGGGCACTCGGTGCTCTCCCCATGTGGGCACTCGGCACTGTCCCCACGGGCACTCGGCGCTGTCCCCATGTGGGCACTCAGCACTACCCCCATGTGGGCACTCGGCGCTGCCCCCATGTGGGCACTCGGTGCTCTCCCCATGTGGGCACTCGGCACTGTCCCCACGGGCACTCGGTGCTGTCCCCATGTGGGCACTTGGCACTGTCCCCATGAGCACTTGGCACTGTCCCCGTGGGCACTCGGTGCTGTCCCCGTAGGCACTCGGTGCTGTCCCCGTGGGCACTCAGCACTGCCCCCATGTGGGCACTCGGTGCTGCCCCCTGGTTACCCGCAGCCACGTGGGTGGGCGGGCAGTCCACCAAAGCATCTGCTCAAGGCTTTGCCCGGTTTGTAATCGGGTGATTGGTCTTTTTACTGTTTGGTTCCGAGCGCCCCGGTGTCCGCGCACAGTTCCTCCGTCAGATACGTGATTTGGAAAGATTTTCTCCGTCTGTGTTTCCATCGTCTTCATATTGTCTTTTCTAAAGTTTGTAATTTTCATGAAATCCGATTTGTGACTTCTTTCTTTTACGGAGTATACTTTCGATGTCATGTCTAGAACTCCGCCTAACCTGAGTTCATGAAGATTTTCTCTGTTGTCTTCTAAAAGTTTTTTCATTTTATATTTAAATCTCTGATCCCTTTTGCCCCAATTATGATGTAAAGTGCACGGTTTAAGTCACCTTTTCTCAGATCACTGAGAAACGCGGACATGGGTCACAGCTTCTCCCTTTACAAACCTCGGGTGCCATTCCGAGTTCCCGAGCCCAAAGTCCTCACCTGCCGGTCAGGGCCCTCCTCCTCAAGCACCCTCCGTGCTCCGGGGAGACCCCCGCCTGTCTCCTGTGTGGGCCCACCCTCTGCAAGCTGTGGTCTCCACACAGGCTGGCCTCTGCCCGCCTCTGCCCGCTGCCCGCTGCCCTCTGCCCACCTCTGCCCGCTGCCCACTGCCCTCTGCCCGCTGCCCGCTGCCTGCTGCCCTCTGCCCGCTGCCCTCTGCCCGCTGCCCGCGGCCCGCTGCCCGCTGCCCTCTGCCCGCTGCCCGCTGCCTGCTGCCCTCTGCCCGCTGCCCTCTGCCCGCTGCCCGCTGGCCTCTGCTCGCTGGCCTCTGCCCGCTGCCCACGGCCCGCGGCCCGGCTCTCTACCGAGGGCCTAGCCCTTGCGGCAGGGACTGCACTTTGCTCCCACGGATGCTGCTGCACGAGGCTGAGCGGCACTTCCCCGCGTCTCAGGTGAGGGGATGTGCCGGTGGGTGGAGGGGGTCTGGGGCCCTGTACCAGGCTGCACCCTGACTGCGGGTGAGGGGAACAGGGAGGCGGGCCAGGGCCAGGCTGGGGTCCCATTCACACTTCCGGCGGGTTATTTTTGCCAGAGTAGGTGTGGGATTGGAGGGGCCACGGTGGGAGGAAGGGGGTCGGTAGCATGAGAACAGAGAGCAGGGTCAGGAGGGAGACAGGAGGGTGACATGGGGATGCCCCAGGGGCGGGCCGATGAGAAGCCTTTGAGGGTGAAGCCTACTGCCACAGCGAAGGTGCAGAGAGAGGCTGTGAGGGGTGCCTCTGCACCCCCTCCTCTCTGCTACTTTTCTCGGTCTCCTTCTCCGTCTCTCCCACCCTCACTCTCCGCATCGCTCTGGTCTGCCTGGCTCTCCTCTCCAGGACGCTTCCAGACTGTTTGGGGGCAGCAGAAACCACTCTGCGTCTCTGTGTCTCCCTGGTGAACTGGGCTGACGGGCCCCTTGGACCCCACAACTCAGCAGTGCCTCTCATAGGACTGCAGGCTCCTGCCGCAGGGTGATGGCCCGGGGCAGGAGGGGGGGGTGCGCTGGCCCAGGGCAGGAGGGTGGGGGGCTCGGGCCCTGGGCGCCTCCATCCACCCTGCTCAGCGGCGCTCCCTGCCGGAGGGACAGCCGGCTCAGCCGTCGTGACCATGACTCCGCCACACCGCGTTTCCGAGGACGTTGAGGGGAGTGTGCGCCTCAGACCTCACACACTCCCCAGGTCTCTGCGCCGCAGAAACACATCAGAGGGCCGTCGGGTGGAGGGCTGGCTGTGTCTAGAAGGTCCAGAAACCTAGCAGAGAACATCAGAGGCCACATCAGTGAAAAGTAACTTGTGTCAGTGACATTTCTGAGTGACTGTCAGGAACCTGGGGCGTCTGGGTGGCTCAGGCGCTTAAGCGTCCGACTCTTGATTTTGGCTCAGGTCATGATCAAGTTCATGACATAGGAGCAAGCGCCACATCAGGTTCCGTGCTGATGGCGCAGAACCTGCTGGGGATCCTCTGTCTCCCTCTTTCTCTGCCCCTCCCTCCCTCTCTCTCTCAAAACTATATAAAATATAAATAAATAAATGAAGTCCAGAACCTGAAGCTGGAACAGCCCCAGCAGGTGGAAACCAGCCCCGCTGCCGCCCAGTGGTGAGAGAGGGAGGGGGGAGGAGGGCAGAGGTGGACGGAGGTGAGAAAGCCCCTGGGAGCTGACGCCCGCGGTGGCTCCTGGGGGCCCAGGCTTCACCCCCTCAGCGGCCCTGCGTGGGGCACTGCCCACCGGCTTAGCGGTGCCTCTTGCTGCCTCCATGGTACCCGCTCAGCTCCAGCCTGGCCCCTGCCTGTGGGGTCCACCCACGGGGCCTCTGCTGTGGGTGACACGGGTCTCTCACCACTCGGGGCCTGTGTGCCCGCATCCCTAACCTGTGCCATGTCCCAGGGCCAACAGGGAAGTGTGTCTCACTACCAGATGTTACTTTTAAAATTTATTCTTTTTTTTTTTCTGGAACAGGCAACATTATAAGGACAGAAAACAGAAAAGGGGTAGCAGGGGGTTAAGTGAGGAAAGGAGGGCGTGCCCCCAAAGTCTACACCAGGGAAGCTTTAGGGTGAGGTGTCGTTCTGTGTGGCTCTAGGTGGAGGCATGTGACCCCGTGCACTTAGGACACCCCAAAGGGCACCGCGGAGAGCGGCCCTGACGACAAGGACCAGGCCGGGAGCAGCTGGGGTGTGGGGTGTCCGGGCAGGTGCAGGCGAAGTGGGCCCTGGGGTGCTAGGTGGAGGGCGCACCCTCGCTCAGAGAATCAACAGAGGAGCTGACCGGGCAACGTTGCAAAGCGGCGCTTCGGCTGAGGATGCGAAGAAAACGCCTCTGCACAGACACTGGGCTCTTGGTGGGAGAGCTGTTTCCACGTGTTAGCAGTTCGGAGCCATTTCCAGCGTCTGAGAGGATCTCACAGCAAACACACCCAGCGCACAGGAGCGGACTCCTCACCGTCAGAGCGGGGGGGGGGGGTCTGGGAGAGCGTGGGGACAAGGCGGAAGGAGCACTTGGTGCTCAGGGTAGTCGGTCACACCGGGGACTCGTGGGCTCGTGGACACATGGGCTCCGGTTTCTGTCTCCGATCCGTAGACAAGGGAAAAGTCAGTGTCCGCACGCGTGCCCGTGTGGGCTAGTCCACACTCCCAGCTGTGCCCTCTGAAGGGCCTGGGAGCGCAGGGCGGCCCCGGCAACAGCGCGCTTGGTGCCCAGGTCTTAGCTTCTGAGCAGCACCTTCAATGAAAGGCAGCGGTGCCGGGAGAAGTGCCTGCCACCAGGGTTGAGGCGGAGCAGGTGCAGGATGAGCCAGGGCCGTCTGCAGTCCTAGGAAGTAAAGAAATGCTAAAAATAATAATAAAAATTAAAAAGGACGGACTATAACCCAAAGAATAAAATAAGTATCCATGAATTTGTACTGATACAAATGATTGAACAAACAGAAATTAGGAGAAAGGGACAAATATTCCTTACAGATAAATTCCTTACAGATAATAAATGTTGAATGAAATGAAAAACGTAGAAGGGAAAAAGAAACAGAGATCCTTTAGAGTAGAAAAGCAAGTCTAAGAGAAACAGAAAATCGCCATCAGATCCCCACAGTAAGAGCGCCACAGACGCACAGACGAACGCTAAAATTCGTTTGCAAAACTTTGGGAGAAACAAAATATTTGCATAGTCTCATTAATTTGTGTAGAAGATTTAGTCTGAGAGAGAGAATGAGCACGCGCGGGCTGCGGGGGGAGGGGCAGAGGGAAGAAGACAAAGAATCACAAGCAGGCTCCGCGCCCAGCAGCACCGAGCCGGACGCGGGCCCTGATCCCACGGCCCTGGGATCGTGACCTGAGCCAAAATCAAGAGTTGGACGCTCAACCAACGCTCAACCACCCAGGCGTCCCACGTGGAGGTTTCAACACGCGCCAGATCCCCTGCCGCTCCTTCCTTCAGGGGACAGAGCCCGGTCACCCGGGCCCCCTTGTGTGTGGGCTGCACTCATGACTCCCTTCTGACAGACACAGTGTGAGCAGAAGCTGGCTCCGCGGGGGACCGCATGGTGGAGGTCAGCGTCCCCGTAAGTCGTGACGAGACCACGTATCCTGACGTGAAGTCATGGCGTGTGACAGGAAGGGCACTTCAGCTTCGTGTCCACTCCCCAGGCCCAGCGTCCCAACCTAAACACAGGAGGACGTCAGACCCGACGTGAAAGGCTGCCTACCGAACGCCTGAGCAGCCTCTTCCAACGTGTGCAAGGTGAAAACCAGGAAAGAATGAGAAACGGTCACAGAGAGAAGGAGGAGCGGCCGTGTGTCCTACACCTGTCGGAACCCCTGTGCCCAGGGTGCTGTGACCCGGGCACATCCAGGCCCCCGCGTGACGGTGGCAGGCCATCCTCTGAGAGCCGAAGGCGGGTGTTTTACCAGTTTTGTTTCACCAAGCGTCCTCCAGGAGGTGCTCTGAGGAGCACCAGGCGTCGGGCGTGTCTGCCCCCCAGGGCCCCACCCGGCGGCCTCAGCAGCGACAAGCCGGGCTGAAGCGCAGGGTGACCTGCGGAACAGCCAGGGCTGCGTGAGCTCAGCCCCGAACCTCACTTGTTTCCATGTAAGAAAACAGGGGAAGGTCAGTTGGTGTCTGTTCCAGACCCGCCTGATGCCAAGGCCCGGGCGGTCTCGACGCCGCCCGGTCCCACCCGGCTCAGCTCTGAGCGTGGGTTGAGCAGCGGCAGAGACGCGGGGACCCGGGACCCCGGGCTGCAGCGGTGGGCGGGGTGGCCTTCCCTCACCGGAAGGTCGGTCGGTCCGGCTGTCCTGCAGGGCGAGCGGGCTCCAGGGGAGTCAGAAGGGCCTGCGCTCCAGGGGGCAGCCCATTTCCGGGGCTTTGTCTGAAGGATATTCCACCGTGTGTGGAGAGACTTGGGCAGAAGTATCCCGTTAGCATCGTTTACAGTCGAGAAAAAGGTGGGCACAAGAGCTTTTGTTCACGTCAAGTGAAGCAGCCATAATAAGCCCAGTGCCGTGTCCCCCTCTGGCGCTGCCCACGGAGATCGGGACCGGGAAGGGAGCAGAGCTGTCCGTCTGAGCCGGGCGTCGTCCCTGCAAGACAGGATCAGGGGAGACCGCGTCCGTGAAGGGCCCAGCATGGGGCACAGGGCGGGCGCTGGCAAGCAAGCGGGCACCGCTGACGCTCACGTGGAGGCTTGTGGGACAGCTGCGCCCACAGGCACGTGACGCTTGCTCGCCCCAAAAATGCGCAGAGCGGTTCAGAGGGGACATTCCCATCCGTTGACAGAGAGAAGCCACCTCTGGTTTCGAAGTAAAACACGTCAGAAAACAAGAGCTGCCGGTGGGTGACGCCGGGAGGGACGTGCCCCTCCCCATGGCCTCACCCTGCCCCTGGGCATCGCCCCGCTGCCTCCTGGGAGCCACTGCCGCGTGTCATCCGCAGGGCGGGGGTGTTGAGATCCAGGCGAGCACAGGACTCCGGCACCCATGTGACGATGGGCCTCATCTCCGGGTCCTTCTGAGGCTCCTTGGTGTTCGGCCCTTTCTGTGAGTCTTACACCCATGCCACCCAAATACCCTCAGAAGTCCTGGTAAGAAACCGACTCGCCTATTTCCACACGGTCTGCATCACTGAACGCTTTGCACGTTACCTACTTTTGATTGTAGTAACAGCACAATCCGGCGTGGAATTGTTTTAATGGAAAGACAGATGTGGCACCATTTTCTCAACAGGCCAATGCACTGCCATCTTGTCGGCCTCTACATTTCTTTGGGATTTGTGCCCCCAGACGTAGGGGTCGGGCACCTTCTGCTCGGCCGCCAGCCGCGTCTCTGCGTCCCTGGCTCCGATGGAGGGCAGGGGACGCTGCTGCCCCGCGGCCCTCTCCCGTCGGCGGCCGGCCGGCGCGTTGCCTCCGCGGAGCTGCAGCCTTGCTCCCGCCAGGCCCTGCGGGAGGTCGTGTGCGGAGAGGGTGTTGGTGGCCTGAGCAGCTCTGTCTTCCCTTTCGTCTTCTCTCCTCAGCTGCTGTGACTGTGTCTCTGTGTTAAGCCACAGAGAGTGATCGACGGCTGTGTGTCCGCACATGACCGAGAGCTTCCGGCGGAGACGGGGGCGCAGGAGGGCAGCCTGTCCTTTCCTGCCCGAGTTTTAACTGGATTCTGTTCTACTTCTGTTCTTGCGAGGTCTCTGCCTTTAGCCTCCTCATCCCTTAAGTGAAAGCCTGAAGACATGGGAGCACGTCTGTGACTTCAGGTTCCCTTCTCTGTTTGTGGCCCGCTGGGCTGTGGGATGCGGGTGGGGAGACCCGCCACCGGCCTGGGCCAGACCCGAGGCTGGTGCGCAAGGGCCTGGCCCTCCGCGTGCGTCTTCTCCACCCGCTTCCTCGCGGCGGTTTTCCTTCGAACGCTCTCCCTGACCGGTTAAACCGCACTCTGAACAGAAAACTGTTTGAAAACTGCTTTCACCCGTGTCTGACGAAGATCTTGAGGGCCACCCTGGCTTCCAATGGAAGTTCTGCCACAGGGCAGGGTGCGCAGGTGTCCTCCTGGTCACTTACTGAGCGGCGGTCCCTAGGGGGCACACCGGGAGAGTGTCCACCTAAAAGTGTGAGCCCGTCCTCTCTTCAGGTCATTTGGAGACGATTCCGATGTCTTCGCGTCACTAACGCCTCAGGGCCGCCCGCTGCTCAGCAACTTATTTATGTGCCATTGGCAGCTCACAAAGCCCTCTCACCGGCCTCGCTGTGGGCCCCGTCGGGCGTCCTCACCGGGGCCTGGCGTCCGCACAGACCCGCACGCTGCCCGCCCTCAGGGCTGTCGGCTGCTCTGCTGCTGTGTGAACAGTCAGTCTGGCCTCATCGTCCTCAACTGAAGGATTTTCTTATGAACCTGCAACGTGAGGAACACGTCTTTCTACCCTCTGTTGGGCCTGGGGATTGTGAAAAGTAGATTTTCGGTCTGAGTGTGTTCCAGTCCAACAGGAGCCCAGGCCCTTGTTCTAAAAGTAGGTGTGTACACAAATCACCACGCTCCCTTACACAGTGGTTCCTAACGGCCAGTCTGCCTTCTTTCCTTGTGAGAACAGGGTAGCGGGGTGGGCCAGGCTGTCGGATGCCCTCGGTCTCCCAGGAAATTCCAACAGGCTGCTGAGGTTGGCGCCTGGGGCATTCCCAAGACCCACCGTTCCCTGGGCTGAGGGGCCTCCAGCCTTAGCACACCCCGGTGTCCGCGAATTCCGTGTTTCTGCACTGGAGGCACAAGGTCTGACCCTCCACCTGCTTGTTCCTGATTTTTCCACAGGACTTGTACTGGGAGATGATATTTACGTATTTGCCTCAAGTTCAAGAAGTACATCTGGCGCTGAAGGATTGCGCCGGCTGCCCCGCCACAGAGCCCCCTCTGCGGAAGTCCCTGGCTGTGCACCCTGGGCTGTGGGCGCCGCCTGTCGTTTCGAGGTCCGTGCGTGTGCCTGTGGCCCTCTCCAGGCCAGACGCACAGCTGGGGTCACTGGGAGTGGCCAGCGGGCAGCAGCAAACCCTCAGGGGTCTGAGTGCTCCTGGGCACCGCCGGCCACTCACTCACTCTCCCCCACAGCCCTTTGTAAGAAAATTACTCAGCAGACACTTGCTGGAAAATGCAAGAAAGGCTTCACTTCAGATCATGGCCAGAGTGGGGAGAAATTGAATTCAAGTCCCAAAGTAGCCAGGAGCCGGAGGTGAGGATGCGAGTGGAAAGATCGGGGGGAGCTGGGAGAGGCCCAGGGCGGCCGAGTCCTGGCTGAGACGGTTCAGCAGACCAAGGGCGAGGCCTCGGCAGGAAGAGGGTGAGGGCGCCTGACCAGAGGGTGGTCCAGGCGTGTCCTGGTCACCCTCACAGTGGCCTGCCGTATACTTAGTTAAGTGGAGGTAAGGAATTACACAGGTAAGCAATGTTGTCAAAAACAGACCTCTGGGCCTTGGAGCCGAACCCAGAGACAGCGTGGGCGCAAGGGGAGCGGTGGCTGCGTTCCTTTGCTGGATGCAGGGGGTCGCGGCGGGCCGTGGCCTCTAAGCGCCCACTCCGGAGGCGGGAGCCGCGGGTTTTATAGGGAAATAAAACCCGTGTGTGTGTGTGTGTGTGTGTGTGTGTGTGTGTGTGTGTGTGTGCGCGTGCATGCCGCCAGCCTTTGCTCGGGGTTCCAGAAACCCAAAGTCCAGGAAGGGAGGGGGGAAGTGTGAGGAAGGGAGGGACGAGGTTTTGGGCTGATGGCGGGGTGGTGCAGCGCCGACAGCCAGGAAAGAATTCTTGAGACGTCTTTGGTGCAAAACGGTGATTTATTAAAGCGCGGGGACAGGACCCATGGGCAGGATGGGCGGCGCCGGGGTTGTGATGGGGACTCAGTCTCTCCCCTCAGGGGGAGGGGCCCAGGGACAGAGTAGGTCTCTAAGGCATTTTGGGAGCGAGGTTTGGGACCGGGAGGGGCTTGCTGTTGCCAGGGAAAAGCCACTTACTAACGTTTAATTAAACCGCAGTCCTGAGGCCCGTCGGACCCACATCGGGGACCCTACGCGTGGGCTGCGGCCGCCGGCATCCGCGTGGGGCGGCTGAGACAAAGGAAGCCGATTTCCAGGACCCTCGAGGTTGGGATCGTGTTAGGCTGAGGTTCTCTTCTGCCCCAGGAGCGTCCTCGTCCAGGCAGCTGAGCCCCTGGAGGGGGTTTCCAAGGGCTTGTCAGCGGGCTCCGGGCGGTGAGAGGATTTAATGTCTCATCTGCCGGAGTTTCCCTCATCACCATGACGAGCGCCCCAACCCCTGCCTTGGTTCCCGGGCAGCCGGGAGGGTGCGAGGGCGTCACACAGATGCCACCTGGGGGGGGGCGGGGGTGCCAGCCTGCACTTTGCCCTCAGCTTGCTGTAAGATTTAATAGATGGAGGCAGACACAGAGGAAAGAAAGAGACCGGGTTATGGAGCCCAGAAAGCCTTTATTGGGATCTGCAATTCCCGGGCGAGGTCCTGTGACCCCAGGGGTGGGGGGTCAGGGAGGTCGCGCCTGGTAGGCGATGGGCAGGGGGGGGGTTATGGGTGAGGGGGTTCCGGGTTTGATCTTGGGAGGGCAGATTATCAAATGAGGGCATTTCAGGAACGAGGCGGGATGGGACAGGTTGCCTCCCCTGTCAGGGTGACGGGAAGCTGGAGCTTCATGATTGGCTGTTTTCAGACTGGCGCGGGACCTTCCAGGTCTGCAGGTGGGGTGGGGGTCGTCGGTGCACGGAGCTCTTCTCCGACCTACAGCAGAATGGCCACTCGGTCGCCACCTTAAGGTGACTCTTACGCTTGCCACACGCTCCCTCGTCAGGGAGGAAAAAGCTTACTTTAAAAACGAGGCTCACTGGAACCTTAGTGCAGCCATCTTGACTTCTGTTCTACGTTATGCTTTTAAGAGGTTTCACTAAGATCAGTCAGGGAACCTGCCACAGGGGATACGCCGTGCCCCGTGGACCCAACACCTCCTGTGTGTGTGGCGTGGCACCTTAGTCTGTCTGCCCTCCTCCATTCTGGTCCGGGCTCCCCGCCTCGGGCCGCTGGCATCTGCCCCCTCCTGGTCCACCGGGGAGCTCCCGCCCGTGTCCTTCTCTGCCCAGAACCCTCTGGGGGTTAGGCTTTGTGGCCTCGTGGAACACACCCACGGCCCTGTGCCTGTTTCTAAAGGACGAGGGTCATGATTTATCTCTTCTTCTTTCTTAACAGAAAAATCCAAATAACAAATTAGTTTGCCCTCCATGGATTGTGTCCTGCGGGATTCTCTCCACGGGAAAGGGTTCCTGGAGGCGGCTGGGGCTGCCAGGCCATCGCTGCCACCGACACAGTCTCTCAGATAACATGGCGGGTGGCTTCCTGGACGCCAAGCCTGAAACTTTCCCTTCCTCAGAGGGATGGCCCGTGAAACCCCGCCTTAGGGCCAAGGGGCAAAGCTGGGGCTGCGTCTCCAGGACCAAGCCGGTTTTTCCTGCTCGTCCTGTCCGGGTGGCCCAGGAGGTAGCCAGGAACTCCATATGCCAGAGCACAGTGGCTGTGTCATTCTCGGAGGCCCCCTCCCGACGCTGGGAGAGGGCAGACCCAGAGTGGTGGGGGGCAGACGAGAGGGGCATAACCAGTGTTGGGATGAATGTCTGCTGCTTCAGCTTCTGCTCCCCGACAAGCCTCCCCACAGCTCACCGGTTCAGCGCACCATTCATGTGCTCATGGTTCTGGGGGTGAACAATTTGCCTTGTTCAATAGACAGTGATTTTGCCGGTTCCACCTGAGCTCAGTCGTGTGTCTGGTAGGTGGCTGAATGACAGAGGCGGCATGACCACCTTCCCCCAGCGCGAGCAGCCTGACCCGCATTTCTCCAGCGTGCAGCAGGTTTATCCGAGTTCAGCAAGCCTGCAGCGGTTGGTTCCGGCTTCACCAAACAGCAGCTGGTCTCCCAAGGCAGCCAGAGAGATCAAGTTCTCACACACAGACACTCTTCAGCCTCAGCCCGTCACATCTGTAATACCTCGTTGGCCAAAGCAAGTCACGTGGCCAAGCACAGACTCAGGGGTGGAAATATGAACCAGATCTCTTCAAGAGAGAGGAGGCTAAAGGTGCAGGAGAGGTTTGGGGGCAATTTTGGGCACTTGTTTTTTGTTTTGCTTTGTTTTTTTACAATCTACCGCACTTAACCTTTTGATAAAGGAAGTAACTTAGAAACTTGCCTCAGTTAGGGCATTCACCAAAATGTACTCCCAACTGGAGTAAAGTTTAAATATAACAATAAAACTGTGGCTGTGTTGGTGAATTCTTCTATGCCATTGGAGGAGAAAAGGCCGTTATTGCATAAAATTAAAGTCAGAAACCATAAAGTTATTTTTGACACACATTCGTAACAATTAAAATGATACATTAAAACATCACAATCAAAATTAAAAGATAAAATGTAAATTACAAAGTTATTTAGAGTGCATGTTCCAGATTTAAAAGTCTAAGCCCTTTGTATGTGAGGGTTTGTGCCCCAAAGAGACGGCAGACGACATGGTCCACGCTTGATGAAAGACCCAGAAAACAGTCCCTGTCACGTTGTATGTTTTCTAAAATGAATGAACACGCGCAACATATGAAAATACCTTTAAAAAACTTGTAATGAAAGAAAGACAAATCGTAACGGAAAGACCTCACTTTCCCTTACTGGGTTGGCAGTTTTGCGCCTGCGATCACTTGGGAATGGCGGTGCCCGGTATTGTCGGGACTCCACACCGGGTTCCTCTGGGGGCAGAGGCCTCCTTGACCCAATCCACAGATTCACTCTTTCAGCTAATGTTTGTTGAGCACCTACTATGTGCCAGACACAGCCTAGGCTCTGGAGCCCCCACTGAAAAGATGGTATTTGTGCAAAGGCCTGAAAGAGCAGAGCCAGCCAGGCGGCCATCTGTGGAGGGCGGCTCCCAGGCAGAGGGAACAGCCAGACCCTGAGGGTGTCACCAGGGCAGCTAAGCAGATTAGGAGGAGACCAGAAGAGAGGGGATGGTGAGGCCTCTGCAGTAGGGGAGTGCTCGCAGGAGCACGGTGGGTGCGGTGAGGACGGCAGGGGAGCCGATGACCAGCGTGAGCGCATAGCGCTGGCTGTTGCACGAGAAGGGATCGAGGTGTCAGCGAGAGTCTTCTGCAACCGACCAGGAGAAGGGACGCGGTCCCAGGGGCGGCGGAGGCGGGAGAAGAAAGGGATCCACTGGGATGCGCCTGGGGGCTCACCCAGCTGGGCTTCCTGATGGACCGGATGTGGGTGGAGAGAAGGAGCCAGTGGCTCCAGGGCTGGGGCCTGAGCTCCCGAGAGAGGGAGCTGCCTTCCCTGAGACGCGAGCTCTGAGGGGCGGCTTGTGGAGAGTGTTGGGGGCTCAGTTTTGCCTGTGGATGTTCAGCGAGAGGTGTTGGTTGGCAGGTGGACCAGCAAGCTGAGGCCAGGGGAGAGGGGACGTAAGTTTGGGGTTGTTAACCTCCTGATGAAGCCATAGTCTGGATAGAACCCAGGAGAGTGAGTTGGGCCAAGAGAAGGAGCGCAGGACAGGGCGGAGCTACCTGGGGTTGAGAAGCAGGAGCTGCTGGTTAGAGCTGGTTAGGGCCCTGCCGGTGGGCGTGAGACAATAACAAAAATATATGCTTGTCTCCACCCCAGATGCCGAGATGGGGCTCCTCAGTCCCTTGGAATTTCCTGGATGAGAGGAATGTCTTTTGTTCCAACGGGGCAACTCCGGGTGGCTCCTGAGTGGGGGCTGGTCACCAGAAAGACCGAGCCATGGTGAGAAGTTTGGAAGTTTTCGCCCCCGCCACCATTCCCTGGAGAAGGGAAAGGGTAGTTAAACAGAAGTTAATGATCAATCATGCTTACTTGATAAAACCTCCATAAAATCCCCAAAGTACGAGGTTCTGAGAACTTCTAGGCTGGTCAACACATCCGCACTGGGAGGGTGACACAGCTCCCGTCACAGGGACAGAAGGCTCTGAGCTCAGGATCCTCCCGGACCTTGCCCCAGGTGTCTCTTTATCTGGCTGTATCATATCCCTAAATCAACTGGTAACCTTAACTGCTTCCCTGAGTTCTCTGATCTGCAGCAGATTAATCACACCTGACACGGGGCGTTATGGGCACCTCTGATTTGTAGCCAAATCAGACAGACGTTTTGGATAATCTGGGGACCTACTACTTGTGACTGGTGGCCGGGGTAGAGTGGGAGGCGTCCTGCAGGATTGAGCCCTTCGCCTGTGGGATGTGACACCATCTCTGGGTAGATAGAGTCAGAATTGAGTTAAGTTGTGGGACATGCAGATGGGTCCGCAGAGAATTGCTCAGTGGACGTGTGGGGAGGGTGGGGGTCGGTTCCCCATGCTGTGCCTCCTGGCTGTGGAGGCCACCCATAGGTCAGAGTTTACAGAGGAAGGGCCCCAGCGTGAGTGCACCATCAGCCTCGGCCTTGTGCCCCTGCCTGGGGAGCTGTGCTGACAGCTGTCGCTGGAGAGGTGGGGTGAAGGCAATGACATCTGTGTGGCTATTTGGAGGGATGGGTGAGAACAGATGACCGTGTCTGCTGGCAGTCCCACCCGTTTTGGAGCTATGGGGACTCAGATTATGTGATTTTATGAGGCTGTTGAAGGGGAAAATGGCCACAGAAGCCAAGAAGGCTGGGAGGGCCCATTATACTAGCCGCCCCACGCCCGCCCACCTGCCATCAGGTTTTGCTTCTCCAACATCAGAGAGGGGAGGCGCATGCCACACTGAGTACGGCTTGTGCTACACAAGAAAGGGACACTGCCACCAACAGTGCACTGACACCACGCAGGGTCTCCCCCAACCCTGGAGCAAAGCAGACAGTTACCTCCGTGTCCTGCCCTTGCAGAGGGGTCTTTTGGAGTGGTGGTAATGTGTGTGTGTGTGTTTTATATCCAGGTGGTAGTTGATACAGGTGTGTTCATTTTGACATAATCCAAGCTGTACATTTATGATACGTGCACAGCCGACCTCTGGATGGTTTTTGCAGTGTCTGCTGAGAAATGTCACATGTGACGTTGACTCACAGTAATTCCTTAATGTTGTCTATTGTGCCTGATTGTCTCAAATTGTCTTTTTGCCAAGGGACCAGAGTGCTCTAGTGTCTGTAAGGTTCCTATACTGTCCGCCATGTGCGGACCTGTGCGGTCCGCCGCGGGGAGGCCGCTACCTGAGCACATGGCGGTTAGAAGGCGAGAATCGAGCTGCAGCCCTAACCCAGGACCCGCGCTTCCGCAGCTTCCACGGGCCGCGTGGCAAGGAGTACGTGGCGGTGGTGGTGACCATGGAGATTCCCTGTGTGCGTCTCTGATTGGCTGAGACACCTCGGGTCCCGCCTCTTCCGCTCAGCGCCGTGGGCGGGGTCCAGCGAGGCCGGGACTTCCGGCGGACGCAGTCCCGGGCCTTCTGGGAGTGGTAGTTCCTGGTCGCGGCTTTTCGCCCGCTGCGGAGTTGGCGTGAGCATCGCCGCTGTCCCGGGGTCTGGCTGGGACCCGGGTTCTCGTGAGGTCCGTGCGCCTTGCGGGCCGCGGCGCAGAGAGCCCGGGCCTGTTCTCGTGCCTTCGCTCCGGCCAGGAGCTGCGGGCTCTCCGAGCTGTGCCCTGACGGGGAAAGGGACCCCCGGGTGTCCCAGGTGCCGAGAGGCCCAGAGCGCCCCCAGCCCGTAGGAAGAGGAGAGGCGGAAGGGGAAAGCAGTTTCAAGGAAGGAATTGCTTACAAAGGGAAATCTGAACGGAACCGGAGTTTCCGTACTGTTTGTGACAGCAGCTTCGGTGCCGCGGGCCAGACTTACATCCTGGGCCTGCGCCCTTGTCCCCTCGATTGTGAGTTTGCTAAGATGTTTGCTTGGGGGCCTTGAAACGGTTGTTTCTTCGGAGGCCTTGTGGGGCACTTCCGTTGGTCCCCACACAGCCTACAGCTGCCCAGGGTTTCTGGGAATTGCTTGAGGAGGTAAATCGCTGTGCAATCAAGGAAGCAAAGCGGGGGGCTTCCACAGTGTAAGTGAGCGGTCGTTTGGGATTCTCAGAGATTCCTTCTGTGTGTTAAGAAGCAAAGAGGAACAGTTCCGTGTTGCCTTACCTCGGCATTTCTCCTTGTACCAGAACGCCTCCCTCTCCTTAGTATTTCTACCCAAACGCTGCCTCTGATCTGAGATCACCTTTATAACCCTGACCCGCCTTCCCAACCATGCTGAAAACACCTCCGGGTCTCCGTAGGTGTCTTCTCTAGTTTCTATTTTGTCTTTTCTGTTGACTGAAGGATTCAGTAAGTCTTTGCCCCCCAACACAGGAGTGCTTAAATGTTTTAAAAGTTGCTAGTACTGGTGTTCTAGAAATTTCAAAATATTCCATTTAAGTAGGCACAGTATTGACTTGGTTGTATATTTTGCCCCACCCCAACAGCCCCTCCATGAGCATATTTCTCCAGTTTCTAAAATCAGTCTTTGCCCAAAAGAGAGTTTTGGAGATCCCGTGAGATCTTGAGGTCCCTAGAGGCACTCACTCGATGAGGGATGAGTCAGTGTGTGCAGATCAGGAGTGATGGGGTGGGAAGAGCCCACCCTTCACCGTGTTGTCCACGGGGTTCTCCTTAATGCCTCAAGCTCCTCTTTCGTGCTGTTCAGGGTTTTGACTGTCGTCGGTTACTTCTTTCTACGTTGCTTTTCCACATGCTGTCTTTACCTTCCGCAGTAGCTTCTCTCTGTGGCCTGTCACTCTGCCCTTTCTTCTTGTTGCTCATTTTCTTTTTTTTTTTTTTTAATTTTTTAATGTCTATTTAATTTTGAAGGAGAGAGAGAGACCTGGGGAGAGGCAAAGAGAGAGGGAGACACAGGATCCCAAGTGGGCTCCAGACTCTGAGCTGTCAGCATAGAGCCCAACATGGGGTTTGAACTCATGAGCTGTGAGATCATGACTGAACCAAAGTTGGACACTTTACCTGCTGAGCCACCCAGGCGCCCCCTGTTGCTCATTTTCTGATACTGCTGCGCATCACCTTCATTATTTGTGTTTTGACTAGATTCTTGTCCATTCTGTCATTTAAGTGCTGTTTAGTGTCTAGGTTACTATACTATATAGTGGACAAAGCCTAAGTTCTATTTCTCACCATCCCATTAATAACCTCTGTATCTTTAGGTTAATCACATAACCTCTCTAGTTCTAAACTTGTTGATCTTTAAAATCATCTTCAGTCTTTAAAATTTGTATCTTTAAAGCCTCCCCCCTGCCCCCCAGCTTTAAGAGTCTTTGTAAAACTTCCTATCAGGCCAGCCTCTTTCCTACCACTCCTACCTCTATTTCTATCTAGTCCACTGACTCTTATTATCTTCCCAGATTCTAAGACTGTGTATCCTAATATCCATTAATTTTAATAAAGTTTTATTTCTCCCAAGTGTAGTGTTCCTTATACCAACACAGATAAGATGTTACTATAATTTTTATTCTTTTCAGGTTTGAAGACCAGAGAAGACACCAAAGAGAAGACCATTAGAATATATGTTTACATGAGCAGTTCCATCGCTGTCATAATGGAAAGGCTCTGAAGGGCTGTATCCCCAGGATGTCTATTTGAAGAAGCCTGTGACTGTGAGGCCAAAGTAGAAAAACAAAGGGAAGACTCTGTAGGAAAAATTTCAAAAAAATGTCTTGCTCAAACCACTGGTTTTCAGCAAGCAGTAGTTGCCCAGGAAGAAATAGCCTTTCAGGAAAACAGGCATAATTTCAGTGACTTTGAGAGAAGTGTTGACCTAAGGTGTACACTTGTTCCACAGCCTATTACTCCTTCAGAAGAAAAACCGCTTCTACTTGATCCATTTGGGGAAAGTGTCAAATGGAACTTATTTCCAGTTAAAAGGCAAAGAAATTCTGAAAAGAAATTGTAATGTTTGTGGAGAAAATTTCAGTGACTGTTCAAACTTTTTTTTTGTCATCAGAGAATTCATACTGGTGCGAATCCTTATAAATGTGATGACAGTGGAAAAGCATTTAGCCACAGGCCATCTCTTATTGAACATCAGAGAACTCATACTGGAGAAAACCCTATAAATGTAAAGTTTGTGGAAAAACATTCCCTGTAAATTCATATCCTACTCAGCATCAGAGAATTCATACTGGGGAGAAACCTTATAAATGTGATGAGTGTGGGAAAGCCTTCAGTGACGACTCATCACTTATTCAACATCAAAGAACTCATAGTGGAGAGAAATCCTGAGTGTAGTGTTTGTGGGAAGTCCTTCACTGGTATCTCTTACACAACATCAGAGAATTCACATTGGAGTGAAACCCTATAAATGTAATAATTGTGGGAAGGCATTCAGATGAAGAACACAAGTTACCCGCCATCAGAGAACTCATACTGGAGAAAAGCCTTATAAATGTAATGAATATAGAAAAGCATTCAGTGCCCGTCAACTTTTACCCAACATCAAAGGATTCACACTGGAGAAAACCCCTGTACATGTTATGAATGCGGGAAAGGCTTCTCTGAAATTCCTCTCTTATTAAACATCAGCAAATTCATACCGGAGAGAATGTATGAATGTAATGAGTGTAGTAAAGCTTTTAGCCAGAGTAGTCGTCTTATTCAACACCAGAGAATTCATATCGGAGAAGAACCCTTTACATGTGATAAATGTGGAAAAGCATTTGGTAACAGTTCAGTTCTGATCAGACATCAGCAGCTTCATACTTTAGAGTCATCCTAATGATGCTGTGATTCTGTGGACTGCTTCATCCTTTCATGACCTACTCTGACTTTTTGATTACAGGTCTCTTACCCATGTCACCCACTCCTCCACTTAAAGTTGTAATATCTAGGAATAGATACTATTTTGAACTGGGATAAAGTAAAACATAATTCTAATTTAAGTTTCCCCACACCAAAGCTGTGGTAAGCAGCAATTTCAATAACTCCTTCGGGGAAGGGACCTTACTTAATTAGTCCTTGTATGTAGTCTTTCCTACATCTATCCTGGAGCTTTGTAGCTGATACTCCGTCTCCCTGGGAATCTCCTCTAAACCTTAATCCATTCTGTAAAATAGCTAAGGTGAAAGCTGCTTTCTGCCACCAAAGGTTTCTGAATCAAATTTCCCATCTTTCATTTCAGGGATTCCTCATTATTAAAACAATTATAGTAATCAATATATTCAGCCATATTTCCCAGATACAGCTGCTCGAAATGTTACTGGTTCATCAGTCTGAGATTAAATATGAATAACATAAAATAATACAATGTCATGAGACTCATTCCGCGTTGACCATTTGGTTTATGTGTCCCCCTGTTCCTTCAGCCTGATCCTCTGAGAGGGGCCACTGAAAAAGTTCACTGGTATTTTAAAACTCCGAAGCACATCTTGTTACTGCCTGCATCTTCCGGTCTTCCAGAATCCACTCTGTTTTTCATACATTCCTTTCCATTCCAGGTGAACTTACCACTCATCTTCACCACCACCATTATGTGTCAGTCATAGAGATGAGGAAGTTTAGCGTACATACACATTTTCAACTCACTGTCAACATGGCTGACTTGGGTTCTCGTTAGACTGGGTCCAAAGATGAAACCTGGAATCTAGTTTCCCACTTCTATACTCTGCCATTCATAGGGGCTTGTTATCACTGGTAAGCAACCTACCCTCCACCCTGGTCCATTCTTGGGACAGAATTCAAGGTAGAAATGGCATTAAAAACCACTATTCCTCAGCATGAGCAGAGAAAGCCCAAGTCGGACTGGAAATTTAGCTAATTTCAAAAATACTGTTAGGCCTTTAGACCCACTGTTAGGGCTGTTGTGCTGACCTGTTTTGCACTTTGGAAACCTATTTTCCATGACTTTTTGATTTTTTTCTCATTTGGTAGTTACCAGTTCTACTTCAGTCTTATTTTCTGATCACTTTTGTGTCTAATTCCTCTTACTGATTTCCCATTCTTAGTTAGTGGAAATTTCACTGGTACCTGGTCTTAATCTTAGGTGTGTTCCCACCAGATATTGCTACTAGAATTTTAGCTATTCTCTGGCCTCCAGTAGCTTATTAACATTTTCAACATGATTCTTCCGTAGTGTTTTTTATTGCCCTACTTTGCCCTTATGATTCCCCACCTCCACCACTATTATAGTACTTGGTACATTATATAGAGTTATCTGCCCATCTTACTGGACTGTAAGCTCCTTCAGGAAAGGGACCTTGTTAATTAGTCTTGGTATGTAGGCTCCAGCACACTGATTGACCCAGAGTTGCTGCTCAATAAAACCCTTCTTGAATCTATGATACACATGCACCGTCACTATTTCCACAACCAAATTGAACACATTTTTCCTGGAAAGTCTTTGGTGTAGAAACTCCTTGGGTTAGATATGTCTGCACATACCTTGGCTATATGTGTCTGTCCTTTGGCATGGCGTGGATGGGAGATGTCGCTGTGAAGTAACGTAACACAGTGGTTAAGAGTTTGGGGTTTGAGGTTAAAATGACCAGGTCTGAGGCTCATCTCTGGCATTTACCGGTGGTTCATGTCACTTCTTTTCTCCAGACTTTGTTTTCCTGGTTTATGTAACGGGGATCACAGTATCTACCACATGGGGTTGTGAGTATTACACGGAGTAATCCGCTTAAGGAACTCAGCATAATGCCTGTTCCATAGGAATTATCAGCTCGTTGTGTTCAGACCCCGTATACCTTCTTGGTGACCGATCTGTCTTCTAGTCTAGACCCCAAATACCAGCTAATCTCTTGTTTTTTTTCCATTCTCAATATTCTGCCTTCTCTCTATGGTATATCGTCATTACTAATGGTTGGAATTTGGCAAAAATCCATAAAAATGTCTTCTGAACTCTGTTCCCCTTCTAGGCACCAGCTTCATTTCTGTTTTCTGTTTAAATTCTTAAATGAGTGATTTGCAGCTCATGACATAGCTTCTCTTGTTTCTTTGTATGTTAGCTTTAGTTTCAAAACTATATATGAATATATTTTTTAATGTTTTTATTTATTCTTGAGAGACAGAGAGAGACAGTACGAGCAGGGTAGGGTCAGAGAGAGAGGGAGACACAGAATCCGAAGCAGGCTCCAGGCTCCGAGCTAGCTGTTAGCACACAGCCCGACGCAGGGCTCGAACCCACGAACCATGAGATCGGGACCTGAGCCGAAGTCGGACACTCACCCGACTGAGCCACCCAGGCGCCCCTCAAAACTATATTTTTAAAGGACATTGGCTACGCTCTTCTTTCTGTATCCTCTACAACGTCCAGCCTAGTACTAATCAAATGGATTGTGACTGAATAGTTGGTGGCTCTTTGATGAGCAGAAGAACCCCCGCCTGACAGGAGACCGTGGATAGTGGTGATTGGTGTTTCGGAGGCAGGTTAGTCCAACGAATCCATCTGTGACAAGATTGCTCGGATGTCTCACGGGGTCTGGGGACGAGAGTGTGTCTGGGCCCCTGGAGCAGGTGTAAACAGGACCGTAACACACGGACACTCTCTTCCCCCTTCACCTCTGCCCTCTGCGTGTAATGGCGTTGCCCCCTGCGTATTTAAATTCCATGTGGCAGGAAGTCTGGCTGCCAACTGTGTCCCATATATTTTGACACTGGTTTGTTTGTACATTTATACCGTTATGGCTTCTCGGGAAAATGACCCTTTTATTGTCATGCAGTGCCCCTTCTTATCTCTTAGTATCTTCCTTGTTCTGACTATCCGCTTTGTCTGGAATTAGTAGATCTATGTCAGCTTATTTTTTGGTTAGTGTTGGCATGGTAGGTCTTTCTCCATCCTCTACTTACAGCCTATGAAGTGTTATGTTTAAAGCGGGTTTAGGGGTGCCTGGGGGGCTCAGTCGGTTAAGCATCCGCCTTCAGCTCAGGTCATGATCTCACGGTTTGTGGGTTTGAACCCTGCGTCGGGCTCTGTGCTGACAGCTCAGAGCCTGGAGCCTGCTTCAGATTCTGTGTGTCCCTCTCTCTCTGCCCCTCTCCGCTCATGCTCTGAATCTCTCTGTCTCTCAAAAATAAATAAATGTTAAAGTGGGTTTAAAGTCTGGTTCTTTGTCGTGCTTTGTCCCTTCATAGTGTGTTTTTACTTTTTGGCACTTTTACTTTTGTCCTTATTTTTGTCCCTTGTCTATAGGTTTTATTAGAAATTCCTTGAAATAGAACATGGTTAGGGTGATGGTTAGGGTTTAGGGTATAGGGGTTAGGGGTTAGGGTAAGGGGTTAGAGGTTGTTAGGGGTAAGGGTTAGGGGTTAGGGGTTAGGGTAAGGGGTTAGAGGTTGTTAGGGGTAAGGGTTAGGGGTTAGGGGTTAGGGTAAGGGGTTAGAGGTTGTTAGGGGTAAGGGTTAGGGATTAGGGGTTGAGGTGGGGGTTAAGGTTATGACTAGGGTTAGGTCCTAGGAGATAGTGGGGGCCACCCTGACACCAGTTCAGTGAGCTCCCTGCAGGGCTGAGTTGAGCGTGCTTGCGAGGGTTTGGGACAGGCTAGGGTCTGGGCTCCGGAGATGGCCTATGGCTTAGCCCAGGCTTAGGTTTTGGCACTGGCTCCCCCTTGGCAACCCCATTTCGACCCTGGCAATGTCGTGGTGAACTCCTAGTTTCTTTGCTGAGTAATTCTGCACCCAAATTCGTTCTTTACTCACACCCAGGAGATGGGTCTCCCTCAGGGCCAGAGCCAAGGCTAGGGTTAGCGTTAGGTCCCAGGAGTTGTCAGGGACAGAACCACCAGCACTGCAATAATCTCCCTGGAGGGCAGAAGGGTGTATGGTGGGGTGCAGGCCAGGCTTCGGGTTTGGATTCAGGAGCCAGAAGACTGTGTGGCTAAGGTGAGGTTTTGTCCCAGGATCCCTTACTGCAGCTCGGAGAGGTCACGGCGAAATTCCGGTGTCCACTGTAGTCATTAGCCCCGAATCCATCCTTTTCTCAGACCTAAATGGGGGCCCCCTTAGGGCCAGGGCCACGGCTAGAGTTAAGGTCGGGTCCAAGGATGTGCCCTGCCTGACCCACCAGTCGTGCAGTGATTCCCAGAGGACTGAATTGAGAGCGCTTGTTAGAGTGGGGGTCAGACTTGGGCTTCGGTTCAAGGGCCGGCCGATGGGTGAGCTGTGTTCAGGTTTTTGCCTCAGGACCCCTGGTACAGCCCTATCCTTGCTGTGGGGGTGTCACCGCGGTTTTCTGGCTTCCTCGCTGACTAATCCTGTGCTTTCAGATACGTGGTTTGCAGTTGTTTTCTACCAGTTTGGGGTTGGGTCTTGGTGTATCAGAGTAGAACTTTTATTTATAAAGTCCATGTTGCCACATGTTCTCTTTTTTAAATTGATCGTTGTGTTGTGTTTTATGTTTATATTTTGAGAGATTGGGGCTGTCTGCACAGAACCCAATGAAGGACTGATCTCACCAATAGTGAGATCATGACCTGAGTGGAAATCAAGAGTCAGACACTGGGGCGCCTGGGGGGCTCAGTCAGTTAAGCCTCCGGCTTTGGCTCAGGTCAGATCTCACGTTCGTGGGTCCGAGCCCCGCGTCAGGCTCTGTGCTGACAGCTAGCTCAGAGCCTGGAGCCTGCTTCCGGTTCTGTGTCTCCCTCTCTCTCTGCCCCTCCCCCTCTCATGCTCTGTCTCTCTCTGTATCAAAAATAAATAAAACATTAAAAAAATTTAAAAAAAGGGTCAGACATTTAACCGATCGAGCCACCCAGGCGCTGCTTGTGTGTTTTATTTTATTTTATTTTACTTTATTTTACTATTTTATTTTATTTTTTAGTGCAAAAAGGTGATTTAATTAATGCACGGGGCCAGGAAACTGGGGCCAGAAAAGCTGGGCCAGGACCATGGGGAGAGACTGGTTATACACTATGGAGTGGGAGGGGGTAAAGTCCTGGGGAAGTTTCCAGTGAGATTTTCATGTGCTGAAGAGGATTCACAGGATATCGGAGGCCTCGCTGGTGTCAAGCTGGGGTTGTTTTCCCCCCAGCAGAGGATTAGCATTGAGATATAGTGAGTTCCTGGAGACGCCTGCCTGCCTCACGGATTTGCCAATGGGCTGCAGGTTATAAGGAAATTGAATTTTATCTGCGTTTTCCTTCTGCCTGTTTCCCACATCATTCCCCACCCCCAACAATTTTGACCCTTAAAATCTTTGAGGTTGCTGAGGGTGGAAGGTCTCATCTACTGTAACTTCTTCCTGCTGAGTAAGGGCAGAGAGATGTCTCTACCTTTGGGTCAACATTGGTCAGTTGGGGAAGGTATATATAGGCGTTACCACAGGCAGAGGCAGTCAATCCTAGGTAGACAACATATATGAACCTCCTTGAGTAGAAAGGATCGTCTGTCTTCTAGAAGTTATGGCTGTGAAGGAGTCTTGGCACCATGCAGGGAGACACCAGAAAAAAACAACAAAATAAGGTTCATATTAAGAGAAAGAGAAGCCCAAATAGAAAAAAAAAACCTTTGGTAATTTTCCTTCAGTCCATTACTGTCATTTGAAGAGAGATTCTAGGTCTTTCACTGGTTCACAGGCATAAGAAGGCATGTCAGCTCGCATACCAGATTCCTCTGAGGAAGGTGCAGGTGTAATTCTTGATATGTGAGTCCACAAAGAGAGACTTTGGAATTTTACTGCAGTGGAGTACATAATACAACCCAGTAAGGGGCCTTCCATTTTGGAGTTAAAACCCCTGCTGTATTAGACTTCCAATCTTTTAAATACATCACGTCTCCTGGGTTTATATGGGGTGGGTTTCTAGTAACTGTCAGATCAGGATCAGGAAGGCTATGACTTGCATATTCATTTAGAGATGTATCAGTTAACCCGGCCTCCAGTTTTAGTTGTGTAAACATTCTTATGCTCATGGGGTCCTCTTACTATCTGCACAGAATAACAAGCAAGAGGATTGTCCACACCTGTGCTATTGTGACAACCGTTTTCAAGTTTCTCTCAAGTTGCCCAGCTCAGGCAAACAACATTTATAGACTATCAGAACTAGAATTTAACATCCACAAAGGTGCATTATTGAAACATAATTTTTCTCTCTAGAAACCCCCGTTTCTAGAGGTAGCCAAATCAAGACTAATTCGTTTGTAAAACAAGTCAGTTTTAACAAACTTGTCCTAATTATTTACATAAGGTCAGCAAGACTGGCAATTGATCACGTAGATTTTTTTACAGTCTGCTTTGCTGGAACCTTTCCTAAGGAATCTCTAGATTGAAATCTCAGTAGCCTCTCCAGACCAGAAGCTACGCCAAGTACTTGGGGTCAGACCTGCCTGCAATACCTGTAGATTTGGGCGGATTCCTCTTCCTGAGGCCCCCAAAGCATCCTGAGGTTCCTGCACCTGCCAGGAAGTGACATTCTTCGCTAATCTGGTCAGGCTGCTGGGAACTCTGTAAGCAAGGCATCGGCCAACATTTCCAAGGGGCTTTATTGGTGTCGTGCTTCATAGTCAATCTTAGTTCTTTAAAGATGTTGCCATCCTGGCCAGGGTACCAACTTCCAGCCATACTGCAGGCGTCCTCCTCCCCGTAGACTTGCCATAGGCCAGAGGATTGCATCCTGAGCGATGGACATGAAAGTGTCCCAATGAGACCATACTTCTCAAAAGGTCCTAAAATGAGAGTAAAGGAAGGAAAGAGTTCTCATCAAATTTGCATCGGCTCAGAGTCCAGATGAAAAGACTATCACCCCACATGACGGGCGACTTATAAATGATGGGGTTTTGGGGGGTGTTACTGGGATTCGTGGGGTCCGGAGCCCACGGCCAAGAAAGAATTCTTGAAGTCGTCTTTGGTGTAAAAAGGTGATTTTATTAAGGCACAGGGACAGGACCAATGGGAAGGAAGAGCTACCCTTGTGTTTGCACTTTAAGTTTATTTACAGGTTCCAGTGAGTTTTGGTGTAGTTGTAAAGCGTGTGTGTACATTTCATTTCTTATGGTTCCCAGTTCATTGTTCCTTAACGATTTCTGTTGAAGTCGGGGGGTAGCGGGCTCCACTTCAATTTCCTAAATGTAACGGATTCTGCGAGCGGCCAGGAGGCGGCGCCGCCTCCGCGGACCTGTGAGCCCCGCGTGTCCTGCACTAGCTCCACCGCCTGCAGGGGGCGCCCCCGCCCCCGCCCCCGCCCCCGCCCCCGCCGCCGGCGCGCGCATGCGCACTCAGCCCGCCTCGTGCGTGACAGGAGCCCGGCCTCCTCGGACCCGCTCTGGAGGCTTCGGGGGACGGGGTGCCGTGTCCACGGTGACGGGAGCCCCGCTCCTCGGGACCCGCTGTGGGGGGTCCTGGTACCGCGTGTTGGGGACGCGGTGCTGCGTCCACGGACCCGCTGTGGGGGCTTCCGGAGGCGGCGGCGCGGCGTCCACACCGTCAGGAACCCGGCCTCCTCAGGACCCGCTGCGGAGGATTCGGGAGGACGTGGGCCCAAGTCCACAGGGACCAGAACCCGGTCTCCTCAGGACCCGGCGCGGGAGGAGCAGGTGAGGAGAAAGCGAGGCCGGGGGAGGCGGGGCTTCCGGAGCGGGCACGCCTCGGGGGACGGGGGGGGGGCGGTGTCCAGGGGACCCGGCGGGGACAGGACAGGCGGCCTCGTGCGCGGAGACGTGGGCTCCCCTCTCCGGGCTCCGGGCCGTCGGGGTTTCTGCTCCGCGCGACTCGGTTCCCGCCGCGTCCTGGTGCGGTTCCGGGAGCAGGTGTCCCTCGGTGACCACGCGGGGTCCCCCCGCCTCCGCGCGGGCCGGGTGTCTGTTCCG
>PISW01013113.1:0-28069 GCA_004023785.1 Mungos mungo
CGGGGCTCAGAGTGAAGAAGGCACTTGTCTAACTTGTGCACAAAGGAGTAGCTGAGGAGCTTGTAGCTCACCCAGGTGGGGCTGGTCCCAGGTGGGGCTGGCAGGAGGAGCACTTACATGGTAGGATCCGAGGGTGTTTCAGAAATAGGCCAAAAAGCTAAATTCTCATGATTGGAGTCTGTCTATTGTTTGGATTAAGATATTCTGAACTTTCACCCAAAGTGTGCTGCTATCTGGGAGGGGTTACAGTCATTCCCCAAATTTCTCAGCAAGTATTGGCAAATTAGGCTAATGAGTATGTTCTTCCCTCCCTCCCTGCCCCCCTTCACCCAGTAGTGAACGTTTAAGAAGCTCCTCTACATGAACACATTCTTGAAATAAGAGAAAGGCTGGTATGGAGGAGTGGGTACGGCCTAGAAAAGGTAACTGTGGGAGCATCTGGGTGTCTCATTTGGTGGAGCATCCGACCTCAGCTCAGATCATGATCTCAGGGTTTGTGGGTTCGAGCCCCATGTCGGTCTCAGTGCTCACAGCTCGGAGCCTGGAGTCTGCTTCAAATTCTGTGTCTTCTTCTCTCTCTGCGCCTCCCCTGTTCATGCTGTCTCTCTCTCTCTCTCTCTCTCTCTCTCTCTCTCTCGCTCTCTCTCTCTCTCTCTCTCAAAAATAAATGTTTAAAAAGAAAAGAAAAAAGGTAACTATGGAGGGGGAGGCAAATCAGAAAGTTCCCGGGGTGGATGTAAGGAGTGTGGGATCCCAGGATGGGGAGCATGGACGGGGGAGCGGACAGGTTGTGAAAGGCAAGCCCTTCTGCATGGGAGGGTGGAGGCATGGACCAGGTCTCACAGGGTCTGAATTCTAGCTTGGCTGCTCCACTTAAGGGTTCTGTGAATTGGGACTGCCTTGGTGATCAGTCGGGTTAAGCGTCTGACTGTTGGTTTCTGCTCAGGTCATGATCTCAAGGTTCGTGAGACTGAGCCCCACATCGGGCTCTGCATTGACAGTGGGGGGCCTGCTTGGGATTTCTCCCTCTCTCTCTCTCTCTCTCTGTCTCTGTCTCTCCCTCCCATGTGCTCACATTCTCTCTCTCTCTCACTCAAAGTAAGTAAACTTAAAAAAAAATGTGAATCCGGGTAACTTAACTGTTAACAGTAACCCCTCTTCTACCCATTTTGTGAGGTTTAGATGAAAAAAAAAAGGGATGACCAAACTTTGTGCAAACTACACAATGCAGTATGAATGAAAGGAGTATGATTATTTTATTTCACAACTTTGCCTAGGGCTTTCTCTTATGGAGAGTGAGTTTATAAAAATGAGCAATTTCAGATGGTAAATATGAGGCTCCATGTAAATTTCTTGCCTGGTTTTGGTAGGGATGAGCCACAACTCAGGTTCCAGCATTTTCCAGCTTTAGCTCCTGGGAGCCTCTCTTTTCTCCAGCCAGGCCTGAACCCTGTTTCCAGGGTTCCAGGGGGCCAGGGGAGGAGCATTTCGAGATGCTTTCAGTGGAAGGCTCAGATTCCATCTTCGCAGGAACTTAGAAACCCACTCCCCACCCCTTTCCCTTCTGCTACCGCCCTCTTGTTTTCACTTAGCATATGCCCTTGTCCATGTTCCCAGCCTAGATTTTTAAAGGTTTTCTGGGAAACTGGGAGGCTGACTCCTCCAGGTTACTGAGTCACATGACCCAAGGGGGCACTGTCTATATCGTAGACTAACATAAGGACATCTGTATCTGTGCTGCACAGTTGGCCTACTTGCAGGATCTAGTCACCTCCTCACCCAAACTGTTCCCCTCCCCACCCCATCCCCCTCTTTACCTCACTCACTTCTATGTCTTCAGAACTGAACTCTTCATCTTTCTCCTCTTGGAAAACTGCCTAAGGCTGGGTGAGATGCCTCTTCTCTGCTTACACAGCTCTGTGTGCCACTCTCTGCCAGAACACTGATCACTGGACTGAATTATCTGGCCACTGGCCTTCCCCCCACCCCCAACACACACTAGACTGTATGCTCCTTAAGGGCAAGAACTAAAGACCTATGTCTCCCCATTTCTCTATTCTCACCTCTTCCCGCTGGGCCTGGTTAATAGGCATTGAATAAATAGTTGCTAAATGAACTAGCACTCTGGGATGTTGAAAATTGTACAGCTGGAGAACTTTGGGAGTACAACTATGACTTCCCTGCTTCATCCCCAAAGGACACTGTGCTTATTTAATTACTTGTGTGTGTGGGGGGGGGAATAGTTTCAAACAGATGTTATAACAGCTCACTTAGCAGAGGACAGAGATTAGGGTTTTCTTTTATTAACTAAATAGACAGCACCCAAGTGGAATATTAAAAGCCAGATGGCACAACTTACATTTTGTGTATATTTGGAAGGGAATCACTAAAATGCCAGCATTGTCCTGTTTAACCTTAAGTTCAGCCTCCAAAGATACTCCCTACCCATTTCTTGGTTGAGGCAAATGCATTGAGTCATGCAGGCCTTAGCTCCCAGGGTATGTGAACAAAGACCTGTGTGACTCAATGCATTTGCCTGCACTCCACACCCATTTCCCTGCTTCATTAGTTGGGAGAAAGTGAAGGGTGCAATAGAAGATGGGGTCTGTTTTAGGCTGAATTGTATCCCCTCTGAAGTCATATTCTGAAGCCTGATCCCCCTGCCCCCCTCCATACCTCAGAATGTGACTGTATGTGGAGATAGGGCCTTTAAAGAGGTAATTAGGTTAAAATGAGGCCTTAGGGTAGACCCAAATCCAATCTGACTGATGTCTTTATAAGAGGAATTGAGTTGCACAAAAGAGACACCAAGGGTGTGCATGCACAGACCACCACATGAAGAGGTAGAAAGAGGGCAGTCATTTATAAGCCAAGGAGAGGCTCAGAAGAATCCAATCATGCTGACACCTTGACCTTGGACTTACAACCTCTAGAACTGTGAGGAAATACATTTCTGTTGCTCAAGCCAGCCAGTGTGTGGTATTCTGTTCTAGTGGGCTTAGCAAACTAAGACAGGGTTTGATCATCAGCAGACCTTGGGTTTCAGTCCACTTTGGGATGTCGCAGTAACCTTACATCCATCCCTGAGTCTGAATTATCTGGGCCTCTGACATGGAGTTTGATCAGAGCTGTGCTTCTTCCTCAACCCTGGTCCTGAACCCAATGCTCATTTCTTCATCATTAAAGTCATTTGTCTTTTTCCTTATTCATGCACTCATTCAACAGTTGCCAAGGTGCTAAAAGTGATATAGCACCTTGCTCTCAAGGAACTTAATGTCTTGTAAAGGATATATATCTACCCTGTTAGAGATGAACTAAGTATGAGGCATCACTTCCAGCTGGGGTGATGGGATTGGTCAGTGAAGAAGGAGGAGCATTATTCTGCAAGAAAAAGGATCTAAGAGTTGAAATGCAATATGGCATGGCAAGTAAGAGCTTAGATGAAGCCACTCTGGCCTGGGTGTTGCAGTTCAAAGGATAGACTCTAAGGCTACACTGTCTGAGCCCAAAACTGGTACTTACTAGCTCTATGATCTTGGCAAGTTACTAAACCTCTCTGTTCTTCAGTTTCCCCACCTGTAAGATGGGGTTAATACAATGCCTATTAATAGTTATATTAAGATTAGATAAATTCACACACACATAAAACTCTTAGAATAGTACATGGCACATAGTAATCATCACATAAATTTTATGACAGAACTTAGGGACAGAAGATCTGACTTTCAGTCTGTCACTTACTGGCTCTGTGTTCTAAGGCTAGTAAGTTCTGCACCAGCGGCCTACCTTTCTACCTGACAAGATACTTGGGAAGATCAAGTGAGTATATCAATAGTTAAGGATATTGGAAACTGTGGGAGATATTATTTTTGCTGTTATTGAGTTGGGCCTCGAAGTATGGTAAAGATTTAGCACAAAAGTTACCATTTATTGAGCACTTAAGCATATAACATCAGCCAGGCTGTGTGTGTATATATATGGGAAGTGGAGAGGGCAGATATTTCCTCTTCTAGACCCATGGATCCTAGAGCACAGGAACAAGCTGAATTTCCTGCCCAGGATGCTGAATCTTGAGGACTTATCAAAAAGACAGAGGTGGCGTAGGCCAGGAGTCCAAGGGTGATGCCAATGCCATAGTAGCATCAGCAGTGGCATTTTAGCTAGACTGATCCTGAGGTGTGAACTAGTTGAGGGCTATCCTGCCCAGATTTCCCTGGTCCCTAACCATTTTCTGAACTGGTTTTTTAGTCTTTCAGTTGATTATTTGAGTAACCTGCTCTCCTTTCAATAAATTGCTCTTCCAAACATAACTAGAGTTGGTTTTTATTATTTGCAATAAGGAGCACTGAACAATACTTTTAAAAAATGTATGTATTTCTCCCAACAGTCCTGAATGGTATTGTTTTCATCCACATTTACTGATGAGGAAACTGAAGCTTGGGGAGGGGAGCAGCATAACTTGCCCAGTATCACACTGATAGTAAATGACAGGGTCTGGACTTGACTCTGGGTATGGACTTAGCAGTACTTACCACTGAGATGTCATGGGAGGAGAGATTGGTGAAGAGCATTTCAGGTGGGAGGAATTGCCCAGTCAGACCCATATGTATGACAGCATAAAGGCAGTGGGGGCGTGGTGGAAAGTTCAGAGAATCATGAGTTTCTAGATTGATAGGAATAAAAGGTTCACACTGGAGGGGCACCTGGCTGGCTCTGTTGGTAGACCATTCGACTCTTGGTCTCAGAGTTGTGAATTTGAGCCCCATGTTGGGTGTAGAGATTACTTAAAAAATAAATAAGAATAAATAGTTAAAAAGGATTCACACTGGGGATAATACGAAACAAAATTAGAAAGAGAGCACGGGATCAGCAGTGTGGGTACCATCTGTTGGACATTATGGAGCCACTGAAGGCTTTGGGCTTTAGGAGGCAACTGTGTTATATGTCAGCCTGAGTATAAGGTGATAGGAACTTAACAGGGGATGGGCAGAGAGAAATTCTGTAGAAAGATTAGGAAGGTCTTGACTAATTATTAAATAGTGAGGAATAGCCTGGTGACTTAGGCTATTGACACCCTTGACAGAAATGGGGAAGCCTGGCCTGGGAGTGATTTGGGGGTGACAGGAGGATGGAGGAGCTGTCTATTCATGGAGAAGAGACTTTTTCCTGCTTCTACAAGGATTGGCCTTCCTTGAGTCAAGGCCACACTGTCATAATTTCTAGCCTTTCAGCCTCTTATCTCAAAGCTCTTGACATTTGTCTTTTCTCTTTGTGGTTCAAAAGCCAAGACTTCTGGGATTGGTTGATAGGACTCTGGCTTCATTTGGGGAACTGCACAATTACCTACAGATGTGTGAAGCAATGGCTTATTTGAAGAGTGGAATCCTAACCAGTGGTAGGCAGTCACCTCTCTGGGTCCCCACGGCCTAGTTATGATTATTAATAACTGATGGCTCTCCCATCTCTAGTTCCAGAAGCCCAGCAGGACCTCATCCTCTTACAGTCTGCTGTCCTTTTGCTACAGCTGTCAGCAGTGACCCAGCTGAGAGTCCTTTAGCCTGCATTTCTAGCTATCTCCAGGGTTTCTTGTGCCCAGCCCTTGACATAGTTTTGCCAGCTTTTGTGATTCTAGGAGAGGGAAAAAGGAGATGAGCCATGTCCCCCAGCCCTCTGGCTAGTTTCTCTGAGTTAGTCAACATAAAGTTGGTTTCAACCCAAGATACTGGTTTGTGTGCACACACTCTCTCTTGCTCTCTAAAACAAGAAACGGATCTAAAACAAAGAAGAGGATGGTTATGCATGTTTTTAGAAATCTAGATCACTCTATCAGCAACATAAGTAAGATTTGGGTTATAGAGGGATAAGACCAGGAAAGGGGTCCCAGTTGGGAGGCTATTGCCACCATCCAAATGTAATATGGTAACTTAAACTGGAGCAGGGACTCTAGAAAGGAGAGGATTAAGAATTAAGAAAAAATAGAACATAAAATAGGCAGGGATTTGTAATTGGATATGGGTGATATATGTGAAGGAGACATCAAAATCACACTCAGATTGTTAGTTTGGGTAGCTATGTAGATATTAATAATAATAGCAGAAATAAAACTAGTAATAAGAATGGTGGTGTCATCAGGGCACCTGGTGGCTCAATCAGTTAAGCATCTGAATTTAGCTCAGGTCATGATCTCATGGTTCGTGAGTTCAAGCTCCACATCAGGCTCTCTGCTGTTAGAATGGAGCCTGCTTGGAATCCTCTGTCTCTCTCTCTCTCTCTCTCTCTCTCTCTCTCAAAAATAAATAAATAGTTTTTAAAAAAAAGAATGGTGGTACCATTAACTACAATAGAGAATTCAGGAAGCAAGGGAGTGTTGGTATAGAGGAAAGTAGAGAACTCCCCCTTGGATATGTTGAGTTTAAGGTGTCTATGGAGCACCTATGTTGAGTTTAAGGTGTCTATAAGAGGTGATACCTAGCAGGCATTTTATTTTATTTTTAAAAATTTATTTATTTATTTTCAGAGAGAGAGAGAGAGCACAAGTGGGGGAGGAGCAAAGAGATGGAGAGAAAGAAAGAATCCCAAGCAGGTTCTACATGGTCAGTGCAGAGCCCGATCAATGCAGAGCTCGAACTCACGAACTGAGAGATCATGACCTGAGCCAAAGTCTAATGCTTAATCAACTGAGCCACCCAGGTGCCCCCTAGCAGGCATTTTAAATGTTAAATTTAAAGGTTAAAGCTCTGGGGAGGGTCAGTGCTAGAGATTTAGATTTGAGATTGTATTTGGGATATTAGTCATGATCTGCCATGATCACACCAATTCTAAGAGAACCTGCTGCATCCACTAACTGCTGTCCAAGCAGCTATAATTTGTTCTACACGGTCCATTCTGCCTACTCCCTCCACCTGCCTTGGCTGCACCCAATGGAACTGAGTAGGCCCTTCATCCAAGGGCAGCCAATCTGTGAACTGACAAGACTTGACCTATGGCCTGATTAATAAGATAAACTGGGCTAATTAGAATCCTTCTTTCAGGATTTTGAACTAAGAACTACAGAGATTCCAGGCCAGTTGACACTGAGATTTGAAGCTAGAAGAATGTAGAAAATTCAGACAACACAAACTGAGGCCATTAGGCTGAAGAAGTGGATGGAAACCATGTGTAAGCAGAAGATGTTCGGCAGTACAAATCAAAGAATAGAGTAGATACCAAAGAAAAAGATACAAAGAGAGAGACAGAAAAAGTGAGTATGTGGCCTAAGAAAAAGATAGAGGGACTTGTTCATTCTTGAAGCTGCTTTACTACCTGTTAAGTTCCTATCTCTATGTGTGGCTTCAAATCAATGCCCAGCCATCTGAGGATAATCTGAGTGAGAATTTTTTTCCCAACCCAAAGAGGAGTTAGCAGCATGAGAACAAATGAGGTCACGCAGGCGGAAATTAGCCCATGATAAAAGCAGGGGGTTAAGGACAGCAGCAGGGCATACAGGCAGTGAGCAGCAAAGCAGAAGAGGAGTCCACACAGAGAAACATGTATGCAAGGTACTACAAGGAGAACACACAGCCATGGAAGCCAAAAGAGCTTTGCTTTTTTTCTTTTCCTTTAAAGTAGGAGCGATCAGAAATGTCAAAAACTGCAAAGAGATTTGGTAAGGACTAAGCACTGCCCATTGGGTTGGAAATGAGTAGGTAACTGGTGATTTTAGTGAGACTATTTAGTAGAGTAGTAGAAGAGGGACAGAAACCAGACTTCGGTTCATTGAGAAGTGAATTGAAATTAAGAATGTGGATGGGGCGCCTGGGTGGCTCAGCCAGTTAAGTGTCCGACTGTGAGTTTGAGCCCTGACTTGGGCTCTGTGTTGACAGCTCGGAGCTTGGAGCTTGGAAAGTGCTTCACATTCTGTGTCTCCCTCTCTCTTGCCCCTCCCCTGCGCTCGCTCTCTCTCTCTCTCTCTCTCTCTCTCTCTCACACACACACACACACACACACACACACACATGCCCGCTCTCTCTCTCTCTCTCTCTCTCTCTCTCAAAAATAAATAAACATTGCAAAGTTTTAAAAAAAGAATGTGGAGATAGAAAATATGAATACTCTTTTGAGAAAACTAGATGAGGAGAGGAAAAGAGACTGAACAATAACTAAAGGGGACCAGCAGCCATAAAAAGGTTTGGATTTGCTTTCATTTCTTTTAAGAGAGGCTTCACATTTTAGACTGAGAGGAAGAAGACTGAAAGAAAAAGAGGATAAAGGAGAGGAGTCATCTGACATGGTAAGGTCCTGGAGGAAGCAGGAGGGGCAGGCCAAAGGCGTAGCTAAAGATGTTGGCATTAAACAGGAAATCTTACTTTCTGAAACGGAAGGAGAAGAAAGGAGAGATGGGTGTGGATGGAGATGAGATTGTAGGTGGTGGAGAATGAGAAGTTGGAGAGATCTATCCTGATGGCCTCAATTTTCTCAGTGAGGTAGGAAGCAAAGTTTTCTACTAAGAGGCAAGCAAGCAGAGTGGAGTAAAGGACTTGAGGATGGTAGTAAAAAATCTGGAAAAGTTTTTGAGAGGAGTCTGAGAGGGATTGGACCAATGACAAGTGGGGCTGAAGAGATTGAAAATTGTAGGATCGGTAAACTCCATGGTTGTGGGATTTCTCTCCAGCAGTTCTGTTCAATTGTAGGAGCAGAAGTTGTTGTGTTGTCCCCCAGCTGGCATTTGGTTGGGTGGGGGTGGTAGAAAGATTGAGGTGCCAGCAAAGGGAAGGTGATGCATAGAGAGAGATTTGCATGCTTAGCCATGGGGTCCCGCATGGTAGGGAAAGAAGGGAGACCAAAAAAGGACCAGCAGACCAGTAGAATGGAGGGAACATGAGACTGGAGGGCTCTGTGATGTAGAAGAGCATGTGCTAGAAGGCTGGGGTGTGAAACGGCCCAGTGTGTTCCAGGTACTATTGATAGTCCTGTTGGCTAGATCATGGGACAAGGGTGGAAACTCAGAGAGAGAAGAGTCCAAAGAGCTAAGCAGGGCTTAGCAGAGGAAGACCTCATGTGTCTTATTTAAGTTGGATATTATAAAAGAGGCAGAAGCAAGAAGAGCTTACAGAGGTTGTTTTACAAAGTGAATTATGGGGGAAAATAGACCTTGGGAGTCCTGCTGGGTCTTTCCCTGAATTCATGTACTCTCTTCTAATGATTTCTAAGGTTATTTTCTGATTCTAAAACCTGTAGTACAAATCATTCCCTCCTTCTCCCTATGTAAAATCCAGGTGGCAGGAAAGTTAATTCTTAACCCAAGAAGGGCCAGTCTGTTGAAAAAGTCCTAAGTTTGGAGTCTGGAACCCTGGGTCCTAGTCCTGGCTCTACCTCCAACCAGCTGTTTGTATGCATTTCCATCTTTCTGAACTTCTTTTCCATTATCTATAATGAGAGAGCAATATTACCTGTTCTATCTATTTCTTGAGTTGTCATGAGGGTGAAATCAAGTGGTAGATGTCAATGTGCTCTTCAAAATTAAAAGTGTGTGGAGAACAGAATGGATGGTCATTAGTAGGGTCTGGCCAGGTTGTTTTGTGTCCTCCCTTTACAAGCCTTTGACAGCAAGGCCTACCTCTTACTTCCTCCTCTCATTCCCAGGCCCTACATGCCTACCAGATCCCCCAGAGATCAGGCCAGTGTTGGTGGGAGCCAAAGAAACAGTCTCAGCAGCTCTGTCTGGGATGATGAGCTGAGAATTCAAATGCTTTTTCTTTGCCAAGGAAAGGGTTTTCTTTGCTTTCTTCCTCCTCTCCAATAAATCTGTCTGACTCTGCCATTCCATGACGAGGCTGATTGGCCTTGCCCTTGGGACGTGCCTACTCAGCAGGGGAGAGAGAGATGCTGCAAGGTTTGATGCCTCTTTTTTCAATACATGTTTAATTCATTGCTGCAAAGACTTGGATAAGTAAAACACTAAGCTCCCTCTGACTGGGCTTCCTGGAGAGAGGGATTCCAACAGCTTTTAAAGGAAATGTCAAACTGTTAAGAGTTCAGGCTTCAAGCAGCTTAATGCTTTATAATGTTTTTGAGTGAATGTCTCATGGATTTTTAATGCCTGAGTTAGTTAGAATTGAAAATAACTGATCAATTAGTCAACCTGATGAACGTAAGACAACTACAGTCAACTCCAGAAAAAGATTAATCCATTTTACTCATTGCTTTGTACATTCTTCCCCACCAAATCTTCCGCACTATCCAAGTTATCAATCCATCATCCAATATGAATTAGTAACCAGCTCAGCTTTGTGCAGGCTACCAGGAAGGTCATACCAAAAAAGTAAATAAAAGCAAAATACATATTCCATACTATTATGGGTTGAATTGTGCCCCTCCCATTCATATGGGGAAGTCATAACCCTTACTACCTCAAATGCAACTGATAAGGCCTTTAAAGAGTTAATTAGTGGGGGTCCCTGGGTGGCTCAGTCAGTTAAGCGTCTGACCCTTGATTTCAGCTCAGGTCATGATCCTGGGATCATGGGATTGAGCATCATGTCTGGCTCTGCACTAAATGTGTAACCTGCTTGAGATTACCTCTCTCTCTCTTTCTCTCTCACCCCTCCTCCTCTGCCTCTCTCCTTCACTTGCTTTCTAAATAAGTAAATAAACAAACAAATAAATATTAAAAATGGTATGGTTGAGGTAGGCACTATCCAATATGACCGGTGTCCTTACAAGAAGAAGAGATTAGGACACAGACAGGGATACCAAACCCATGCATACACAGAGACCCATATGGCCCTGTGAACACATAGCCGGAAGGTGGCTGTTGTAAATCAAGGAAAGTAGCCATAGTAGAAACCAACCCTGATCTAGACTTGTGATCAACACTGTGATCAATACCTTCATCTAGAACTGTGAGAAAATACATTTCTGTTGTTTAAGCCCCTCATTCTGCGATATTTTGTTATAGCAGCCATTACTCGCTAATACATATACTGTTATGGAGCTTGTGGTAACATGAAAAAAAAAAACCCAACATGTAATTCTTTACTTATATCTGTAATATCTAGGAGGGTGTGTAGACATAGTCTTTTCCCAGAAGGCTTTTTCTATCACCAATCATAATTAAACTATGAAACTCAAAAGATGGTATATTAAAAAATCTCTTGACTTTTTCAAAATTTCAAGTCTTCTATGGCACCATACATAGGGCATCTGGAAGAAGTATTTGGGATCTCTCTTCTCTGTAGTTTCTCTTCCTCTCTTCTTTCACAGATCTCCAAGTCTTTCTCTGGCCTACTTCTCAGAACTGGATTCCTAGCTCCACAGGATCTCACAAGTATCCTTTAGGTTCTATGGGTTACTTAAGGAGACCCCATGTCAGTAGCTCTCAGACTTCAGAACCATCAAGGGTACAAATGGAAATACAGATTCAAGGACCTCACCATTAAAAATTCAGGTTCAGTAGATTAAGCAAGGCCTAGAAATCTACACTTCAAATTTTTCACTGTGAGATATGCATACAAAATAGTCTATATGATACATATGTGTATATGTGTGTATGTATATGTACATATGTATCATATAGACTATTTATTTATTTATTTATTTATTTATTTTAGAGAGAGAGCAAGCAAGGGAGAAGCAGAGAGACAGGGTCAGAGGATCTGAAGCTGGCTCCACGCTGACAGCACAGAGTCTAACGCGGGGCTTGAACTCACAAACCGCGAGATCATGACCTGAGCTGAAGTTGGACGCTCAACTTACTATGCCACCCAGGCGCCTCAACGTATATTTTAAAGAATCATAATGGAATGAATAACCATGTATTAACCACTGAGCTTTAAGAATAAAACATTTCAGGGGTGCTGGTTGGCTCAGTCAGTAGAGCATGTGACACTTGATATCTCAAGGTTCTAAGTTAGATCTCCACGTTGGGTGTGGAGCTTACTTTAAAAAAATAAAAATAAAACATTTGTCTGTGTGCCTCTTCCCAATTGCATTCCTCTCTCCCTGCAAGAGGCAAACACTTTACTGAATTTTATGTTAATCACTTCTTTTTCTTATTGTTTTTCACAAATGATTACGTTTTTGAATAAGAAATACCTGTTTATCTTGCTTGTGTGAGGACTTTATATAATAGCATCATACTATTTACATTTTGGAGCAACTTGCTTCTATCATCCAACATTGCTTTTGAGATTCATGTTGATGCATTTAACTATGGTTTAGTCATTTTAACTGTTATGCAGTATTCTATTGTGTGAATACACGACAATTTATCAGTTCTGCTATTCATGGTCATTTGGGTTGTTTCCAGTTTTATTTATTTATTTATTTTGCTATTATAAATAACACTGCCATAAACATTCTTACATATGTCTCTTGGCTCATAGAAATCTTCATTTTCTAACCAGCTCTCCAGGTTGAGTCTGATGTAAATGGTCCAAGAAACACTGTCTTTGGTCCTTCATGTTCTTCAGAGTAATACTTGCACAACATAAACCTTTCTTCCTAGTATTGATTTCATGTTGAAGCACGACTCCAATGCTTCATTTTGAAGAGGAAAAAAAGCCCTGAATTTTTACTTTCATTTTCAAAAAGCCTACTCATAGTAAGAGGGTAAGATGCAAGGAGAGAAGGGGCAAAGTGGGAACAAACTTCCATATATTACATGCATTGCATTGAAGAAGACCATATGTAATAAATGTTCAACTATGTGGTACAGATTATGAGTGTATGGATACTTATATGTGGATAATCAGAGACAACAATCAACTCTAGTCACATAAACAGGTGTCAACTTATTCATACACTATTTACAAAATCAAGGGAGATTGAAATAGAAAAAGCTTCTCAAAGGAAGTGGGACAAGAGTTGGGCTTTGAATGATGGGCAAGCTGGAAATTGGGATGACAGGTGGAGAGGGTGTCTGTGATGGCTCGAGTTTGCTTGAGACAGAGAAAGCCATAGGGACTACAAATCAAATCAGGAATGTAAACAGCCAGACCAGAGTGAGATGGATTGTTAACAACTGCAAATCTAGTCCAGCAAAGGCATGAAAAATCTAGTTCAGTTTTAAGAAAATACTGAGTTCCCAGGGGGAACCTATCTGGGGAAATAAGGAAGAGGGCACAGCCTCTGGAGTAGAGATAATGGGAATGTCAGAATCAGGGTACTATAAAGCATGAAGAAGTAATCATAGAATCAAGGATCCAGGAGAACAGGGCATAAGAATGGAAATAAGGAGGAACAGAAATAAGGAGGGAAGTGATTCAGCTCTAGTATAGGGTTCCTCACAGATTTCAACGTTTTCTTTTTCTAATAGATATGAAAGAGTCTCCATGATATCTTCTCTAGTCTACGTACAACCTTCGACTATCCATCTCCATTCTCAGCTGAAGACCTCACCTCCCACCTCACTGAGAAAAGACATTGAATTAAATAGAAATTCGCTTACCTTCCCACTACATTTTCCCACCTATCTCCATCTGTATCCTCACTTTCTGATATGTTGGATGAATTGTCTCCTGCTAAAGGCCATTCCTTCCACTTGTGCACTGGTTCCCATTTGGATCAGTTAGTCCAAAATAAGAGTGACTTAAACAAGACAATTTATTTCTCTCACACATAAAAGATGGAGGTAGGTAGTTCAGACTCAATATAGTGACCCTGCTCCACAAAATCTTCATGAACATAGGTTCTTCTCACCTTACTGTATCCCTTGGGTGTGATCTTTGTCCTCAAGGTCCAAAATGGTATCTTGAGTTCTGACCATCATGTCCAAATTTCATGAAGCAGGATGGAGGAAAGCACAAAAGATCTGATGAAGGGCATTGCCAGCTGTCTTTAAAAGGAGGTCTCCAAGAGCTGTTTCATGATACTTCTGGTTACATCTTATTGACCAGAGATTGTTACATGGTCACATATGGCAGCAAGAAAGACTGGAAAGTATTTTAGTAGATCATGAGGCTATCTATGAATTGGGAACTTTATTATTGTGGAAGAAGAGACAGATGTTAGAGTATATCTAGAAGTCATTGTCACACCATTACTTATCTCTTTTTAAAAGACTTTTGCCCTCTTTATTAAGTAATGCTTAACAGCATGCAAACTTGAGTTAGCATTTACTATCCCCCAAATGAACTCTTCTTTGACCCAACTATCCCTTCAGCTGCTTCTCCACATGTCTGTACCCATTAACAGCAAACATTCTGGAAAGAATTGTCTACATATGCAATCTTTTCTTCCTTCAGTCTTATTTATTTTTTCAGTCCATTCCAGTCTGGCTTCTGTACCTATCAATTCACCAAAACTGCTCTTGTCAAGACTCCCCAAGATCTCTGTGTTGCCAAATTCAATGATCACATTTCTGTTCTATTTTTATTCGCCTTTTCATTATCATTTGACATAGATGACCACTCATTGCTTCTTTGAAACCCTTCCCCTTGGCTTTCTTAATACCAATATTTTTATCTTATCTTAATACCAATATTATTATCAATATTAACTTCTCAGTGTCTTCTACCTGAACTCTAAACATTGAAATTAGCCATACTTTGTCTTGAGCCCTTTCCCTTGCTCTCTTTCAAATGACTCCTTAGTTGGTTTCATTAGTTCCCCTGGCTCTAAATACCATCTTTATGCTGAGGACTCCCAGTAAAGGTCCTTAAAAGACTCTAAACTTCAGATATATATCTGATATATCACTCACTCAATAGGTTCTTTCTCCTGTTTTCCTCTTAGAAAATGATATTAACACATGTCAGAAACCTGGGAGTCATTATTGATTCCTCCTTCTCTCTCACTCCCCTATTCAACCCATCAACAAATCTTGACCATTCTACATCCAATATGAATTTCTAATTCATCCACTTCTCCCTCTGTCACTATTACTACCCTAGTCCAAGAGAAAGTCATCTCTTGCCCAAACTGTAAAGTAAGGTAATTTCTAAAAATAGAAATTAAATCATGTCACTATCCTGTTCAAAATCTTCTAATGGCTTCCCATCACACGTAAAATAAAATTCAAACTCGACATAATATAGCTCCATGGTCTGGATGGCTCTTGGTCCCTTTTCATTTATCCTACTCTTCTCAACTTACTATGCTCCACCAGTATTGGCCTTCTGTATTTGCATTATGTGTCAAGTTCTTTCTTTCATTTGTAGTTCACTCTGCCTGAAATGCTTTTCCACTGGGCTCTTCACATGAGCGGGGAGGGTCAGAGAGAGAGGGAGACACAGAATCGGAAGCAGGCTCCAGGCTCTGAGCTGTCAGCACAGAGCCCAATGTGGGGCTCGAACCCACGAATGTGAGATCATGACCTGAGACAAAGTCGGACGCTCAACCGACTGAGCCACCCAGGCGCCCCCATCGACCTCCAAGTCTTGAATAAAATATTACTTCTTTATAGAGATGTTCCCTGGCTTCCCTATCTAAAGTAATTCTTTCCTGGGGCACCAGACTGGCTCAGTCAGAGGAGCATGCAACTCTTGATCTCAGAGTTGTGAGTTTGAGTCCCACATTGGGTGTAGAGATTACCTTAAAATCTTTAAAAAATAAAGTAATTCTTTCTGTTTTCTATTAGGTATTCTTTAGTGATATTGTCACAATATGCAAATCTTATCTTTCTTTTTTTAAATGTTTTTTTTTTTTTAAGAGAGACAGAGACAGAGACAGAAACAGAGTGTGAGCCGGCAAGGGGTAGAGAGAGAGGATGACACAGAATCCAAAGCAGGTTCTGGGCTCTGAGCTGTCAGCACAGAGCTCAACATGGGGCTCAAACTCATGAACCATGAGATAATGACCTGAGCCTAATTCAAGAGTCAGACGCTCAAATGACTGAGCCACCCACACATCCCAAGTCTTGCCTTTCTTATTTGCCATTGTATCCCAGTACCTACCATAGTTCTTGGCACTGTGCCTATCACTAGGCTCCATAGATACTCAACCACTATTTGTTGAAATGATGAGTTAATGAATAGAAATTGTCTGAATCCCCTCTTGGTGATTGAGAAGGGCAGAGGAAAACACTGGGGAAGTAGTGAAGTTAGATGGGCCCAGCAAGACAGTCAGTCCAAGACTAGAGCCAGAGTTGAGATCCTGAATGGAGAGCTAGAGGAAATGCTGTCCATACAACATTTGCACTAAGACCTTGAGGAAGAGTAGCACCACTAGATGGCAAAAGGAAGATTGTAAAAGAGGACAGAGCCAAGAGTAAGAGGCAAAATGGAAACCTAATCGGAAAAGGAGTGATTTCATTGAAGGGAAATGAGAAGGGCCCTAGACAACTGTCAAGAACATTACTGGAGAGGCGCACTTGGGTGGCTCAGTCAGTTGACTGTCTGACTCTTGATTTTGGCTCAGGTCATGGTCCCAGGGTCACGGGATCTAGCGCTGAATCAGGCTGTGCCCTGAGCATGGAGCCTGTTTGAGACTCTCTCTCTCCCCTTCTCTGCCTCTCTCCCTTGCTTGTGCACTGTCTCTAAAATTTAAAAAGAATGATTACTCGATAAAGAGACGTTGCTGCTAAATGACAAGCAAAAGGATTGACTAAGAGTTGAGAGTTCAAATGAGACTGAGGACCATGTCAATAATATGCAAGCTTGGGAGATCTTCTTTAGCAAGAGCAAAAAAGGTAGATTACAGGACTGACTTTGGGTGGAGGCTTTTACAGCAGGTGCAGCAAGGTCCAAGAACAAGTATCAAAGGAGTAAGAGAGCTGGCAAAGTGGGATCTTATCATCTAAGAATGGAAATTGGAGTTTAGAATTTTAGAGATAGAGTAGTTCTGGGTGATGATTAGGTCCACAGTATGGCTAAGGCAGAGGCTGAAATGAAGCAGAGCTGAGACGAAGGAGACAAGAAGCCAAGATTTGGGACTTCAGTAATGGGTGGGGTACTCAGGCTAATGACAGGATTTGGGGTAGGGGAGAGTACTAGAATCTTCCATGGATCTAAAGTAGTAACCAGGATGCAGATAAATGATAACAGTCAGGAGACATAGAGGGTAAATGGTGTGAGTATCAAAGAAGGAAGGAATGCGGCACAAGAAAAGAAGGGCACAAGGAAAATGTTGGTGCAGTCTCTTGCTTTCAGGCTTTGGGAAAAAGAGCAATTCACATTGAAGAGGACTCTAGGGGAAATGTGTTAGTTTGGATTGTCCCCAAATTGGACCCTGAGGTAAGGATATCAGCATAAGTAGTTTGTTTGGGAGGTGATCATAAAAAATACCTAAAAAGGAGTGGGGGGAGTGACATAGGGGAGAAAAGAAAGCCAGTGAAAGAGCATGTTATCAAGCAAATTAACTAGAGCTTCATCATGCTGAGGGATTCTAGAAAGTGGTATAGAACATGTATACAGAGTTATTCCACCTGATGGAGAACCTACTCTTGTAAGTCACTGATTCAGAGCTGTCCTAGGGAGGTTGTTCAACCTCTGGCTCTTCTGGCTTCCTCTATGTGCAGGCAAAGAGGACTCCGGGCCCCAGAGAAAATCCTCTAGGCAAAGAGATGCAGGGGCTGGCAGTTGGAAGTCAGGCTGGCAGGGACAAAAATGGTAAGGCCCAAGGATGTGGGTGGAGCACCACCAGCAGTATCTGCTACCAGAAGCAGCATGCCAGCAGAGAGCCAGGATTCAGTCAGGACAAAGAATGAGAGAGACCATTCTATAAAGAGGGGGCCAGGGAAAGGGCTAATTTACTTTAGAATGGACATTAAAAAAATAATTGCATCCATTCTTTACCTCAGTGTGCAGATTCTTTCAACACTTAATAATGCTCAAACCGTATTCGAATTCCACCCCCCCCCATTATTCCAGAAATGTCCTCTATAACTAGTTTGTCCAAATCAGAATTCAGTCCAAAATCATGTATTCATCTTATAATGTCACTTAAATCTCACTTGAGAACATGCTCTTCAAATTTCATGTTGTGTTTACATCTGGAAGAAATCAGGCCAGTAGTTCTGAAGAATGTCCTACTTTGGAGACTTGTCTAAGTACTTGTTTGTGGTGTTATTTAGCCTGTTCCTCAATCTCCTAGATTTCCTATAAACTGGACATTAGGTGTAAAGTCTTGATCACATTTGAGTTAAATATCTTGAGCTAGACTTGAGCTAATCAATGTAGCACTGTACCACATACTGTAGCACCACAGACAGGAGAAACACGCCTGCTTGCTCCTCTGGTAGTAATGCTAGGATTGACCGCTGCATCAGCATGAGGGCTGCCAGGTCCATTGGATAGTTAAGTTTCCCTTCTGATGCCCAGAAAATGACCTGTGGGCTCTTTCCTTGGCATCATACCAATGTCTAGCTTCCCATCAACTACTTACATAGTAGTTTTAATCCCACTTGACAATTTTTGCCTAGAATAACGAATTCATGTCAGCATTAAAAATGACTTTCTAATTCTATCACTCCGTCTTTATTTACTAGCCAGCATTCTTCAGCAAAGTAGAACTTTCCTTATTCAGCCAGGGCAGCCTAGTGCAGTGGGTATGAGCATGCACTTTACAGCCAGACTGTCTGGATTCAAATCCTGGTCCCATCACTTGCTAGCTGTGTGACTAAGGCACTGAAGCACTCGGTACCTCAATTTCCTTATCTGTAAAACATGGTGGCTATGAAAATTAAATGAAGTAATATTCGTAAAGCAATAAGAATAAGGCCTGGTGCATGGCAAATGGTACAGAAGTGTTAAATAAATAAAAAGTAAAACTATGGCTGTTTAATTATATTGAAATAAAGCTCCTACTGGAAAGGCAGGATAAATGCTTAATTCTTTCCCTTTAATTACCAAGTCTCAAAGTAAGGATTTGGTTTAATAGCTGCCACAAGGGGTAACAAATAAGCGGAATGAACATTAAAGAGCTCAGGAAAAGATTTGGGAGGGAGAGCAGCTGGGAGAAGAGCCCAGAATGAGGGCCTGCAGAGCAGCGTGGGGCTGGGAGAAGCGGACACTGGAATAGCCTTTACCTTTTTCTCCATTCCACAGAGCCCCAGGGAAAATCACACAGGCCTGGGGCAACTGATGGAAACAGGAAACAGAGCTCCCATTTAAAAAACAGGTGCTGTGGGGCACCTGGGTGGTTCAGTCGGTTAAGTGTCCAACTCTTGGTTTTGGCTCGCGTCATGGTCTCATGGTTGGTTCGTGAGGTCGAACCCCACATCTGAATTCGAGCCCCATATCTGGCTGTGTGCTGACAGCGTGGAGCCTGCTTGGGCTTTCTCTCTCTGCCCCTTCCTGGCTCTCTCTCTCTTTCTCTCTTAAAAAATAAAAATAAATAAACAGTAAAGAAAAAGACAGGCATCTGGCTATTCACATACATCTGCAAAAGACAGCCATGCTTTCTCTTCATTTGCTTTTATGATAATACAATTGTTGTTGTAATATATTACACATATAATATGAAATAGAAGTTTTTAATTTATAAAATAAAATTTGGAATAAAAGAACACAAAACTGGGGCACCTTGGTGGCTCAGTCGGTTAAGCATCTCACTATGGTTCAGGTCATTATCTTACGGTTTCATAGGTTTGAGCCCCAAGTTGGGCCCTGTGCTGATAGCTTAAAGCCTGGAACCTGCTTCAGATTCTGTTTCTCTCTCTCTCTGCTCCTTCCCGCTCAAACTCACTCTCTCTCTCTCTTTCAAGTATAAACATTTAAAAAAAAATTTAAACATACTAAACTTATTCTAGCCCTATCATCTTCATTTGTTGAATGAAATAATGAATTCTCCTTTGGTGATCCACTTAAAAAGCATTCCTAGGCAGAGCTGGCTTCTAGGTACGGTACCTGGGCAGTATCACGGGCCCCACTGTTAGTAAAGCGCAGGCCCGGGTTAATGTTCTGCTGTCACTGTCTTAAAATTCCTCATCATTTTTGAACAAAGGACCCCACATTTTCATTCTGCACTGAGCCTTGCAAATTATGTAGCCAATCCTCTTCCTGGGGCTTCTCTGGGCCCCTGCCCCTGCCCCCAGGCAAGGTGCCAGCCTGCACTCAGCAGAACAGTGTAGGTAGATGGCTCTTTGCATTTCTAAGCTCTCTCTTTTTTGACTCTTGGGCTGCTCTCCGTCTTGCTCTTCTTACTGGCAGCCTTTTGATTTGGTCGCCTGCGTGGCTTGTTCAGTCTACATCCTTCCCTTTTTCCTTCTTCAGAACCATTGATAAAATGCGGCTCTCTGTGGGCGGTGCTCCTTCCCCCACTCCCAGGAACAGGCTCTCACCAGAGCTGTGAGAATTGTGTGTCTTGTCCTCTTCCCCCTCAGTCTGAGTATTCTCTATATTGCTAGTTGCTTGTTACTAAAATAAGACAAATGGCCAAGAAAAGAAAAGAAACCACCCTGGCTCTTCCAGGCGAGCATTTAATCGATGTGTGGACCAGCTCAGCTCTGAGGCTCTGGGACAGTTGAATACAGGTGGGGGCTGGGTTGGAAGATGAGCAAAGCAAAGAGAGGAGGCTCTGAAAAGGATAAGATTATCCAGTTCCTCTGTCTCTCCAAAGGAGCTGCCTCTAGCTTTATGCCACACAGATGAGGGGTTAATTTTTTTTTAAAGTTTATTTATTTATTATAAGAGCGAGAAAGAGAGAGAGGGAGTAAGGGAGGGGCAGAGAGAATCCCAAGCAGACTCTGCACTGCCAGGGCAGAGCCAGACTCAGGGCACGAACCCACAAACCGTGAGATCACAACTGAGCTGAAACCAAGAGTCAGCTGTTCAATGGACTGAGCCATACAGGTGCCCCGATGAGGGGCCAAATCTTAAGGGGTCCCTAGGGAAAGCCACATCATGGGGTTTTTCCTTATAAAAAGTTTAAGATATTCTGAGCATTTACAGTTCATTTCCTAGTGCAAACACCTTTCCAGAAATGATCAGTATCACTTTTTCAACACACTAAACACTAATCTTCATCCTTTTCACATCTATTATCCCCTAGCCCATACTTAACATATGTGGTTCTTTCTCTGAGTCCCTGCTCTACCTACATATATAGACCAGCATTCTTTTATTCTGATGAAGCTTTATGGTGAAGATTGTGCCTTTTGCCCTTCCTCCTTTGGTCCGCTCTCTTTCCTTAATGTGAGAACAAAGAAATTTTCATTAGGGCTGGGATAATCCCCAATAGTGTATTTTATTTGCTCATTTTATTTTTTTAAATAAGTCAAAGGTTGAATAATCAGAGAAAAAGTCAGAGTAGCAGTAGTAGTAATAATGAGTGCCCCCTGTGTGCAAGGCACCATCCATGCATTGCTAATCTTAGTGAAAACCCTGTGATTTGGGTTTTATTGTTCTCATTTTACAGACAAGGACACAGAGGCTTAAAAGTGAAGGAAATTTGCTCAAAGTCATTTTATTTTATTTTATTTTGAGAGAGAGAGAGAGAGAGAGAGAGAGAGAGAGAGAGAGAGAGAGAGAGAATGAGCCAGGGAGGGGCAGAGAGAGAGAGAGAATCCCAAGCAGGCTCCACACTGTCAGCACAGAGCCCAACACAGGGCTTGAACTCACTAACTGTGAGATCATGATCTGAGACCAAGTGTCAGACCCTTAACTAACTGAGCGACCCAGGCATTCCAAAGTTGTTCCATTTTAAATGACAAAACTGAGAAGCTAATTCCACTCTGCCAATGCTTGGTCACCACCCTGCCGAGCTCCTCTGTTTGAAAGAGAAGAGCACAGCCTCTTCTTGTGTTTGAACAAGGCTTCATTAGCTTGGTGGCCACAGCATTTCCACTCTTTATTTACATGCAGACACAAATGCTGGGGTGGCCCCCACATGCACACCCTTTTCCTGTGATGGTATATATTAGCTCTCAGTAGCTGCTTGTTATGTAAGATGTTCCACATGACATCTCTGCTTGGCCCTCTTTCTTACATTTCCTGAAGCCTCTTAAAGAACCCTCATCCCCTCATCCATCAGTTTCTATTTTATGGCTTTGGCCCTCCTTTGCTATTTCTCTGTACAGCACTCTCCTGGCCTTCCCCTTAGGGTATTTGCCCTTCTTTGTCATACCCTTTCCACAGGTCACCTTGTCCATATATCTTGCTTTCAATGATGTGGGCTCCTCCTATTAGTTTTTCAGTGTCGGCTGAAGGAATTTGAAGCCTGCCCCCAAGTTGTCCTCTCCCTGGTATCTTACTTTGAAACACAAAAGCATTAAATTGTAAATCAATTCTGCATTGATCAAAGCTGGCTCCTATACCCAATGCCTGGCTGCGACCTCTGAATGCCAAAACCGAGAGCTTGCTTCTGTGCCTGCTCTATTGGTGTACAAGGCCAAGAAAAGGTCCTCATCAATGAAGCTGCACACTCTGTTGGCAGGAGTCAGGCAGGAAAGCTGGCGGCCAAAACTTGCTCAGTTCCACCTTTCTTTTCTAATGATAATCTTAACTTCTCTAATTTGCTTCTTTTTTAATTTCCCTACTCCTATTGCATCTTATTCTTCTCCCAAGTGTAGCTAGGGAATTCTTATCTCTCACATTTACAGTTTTCCTCTCTTTTCTTCCTATTCTGCTTATTTGTCTTTTTGGTTTGACTCTCATGTCGGTGTATCTGGATTTTGCTTTTAATAGCCATAGATAATTCAACAGGCATGTACTGTGTGCTAGCTACAACAAGGTCCCTTTCTCTACCTTGGTTTACGGGAACGAAACTCCCTCTAATTAGTATAGTTTGGATTCTTTCCAGGCCCTGACAGGGGAGATAATGAGAAAAGAGAAAACAAAGGTATTTGCTCTCCTTCGATTATTGGCAGTGTGATGTGCTCTGCATGAGTGTGGTTGGGACTCTCCTTGCTTCTCTGGAGCCCCCTCTTTCCATCCCAACATTTGGCACTCCTTTGTCTGACATATATTTCTTTTCCAGACTTCTTTTTTTTTTTTTTTTTTTTGAGAGAGAGAGAGAGAGAGAGAGAACAAATGAGCAAGGGACAGAGAGAGAGGGAGAGAGAGAGACGAGGCTCACCTGATACAGGGCTCGTGCTCACCGGAAGTGGAAGCGGGACTGGAGCTCACTGGATGTGGAACTCAAGATCACAAACAATGAGATCATGACCTGAGCCGAAATTAGATGCTTAGCCGACTGAGCCACCCAGGCACCCCATCTCCAGACTTCTTCACATCTCCACTTAGATGTCTGATAGGCCTCTGAAGTTTAACTGGTCCCAAATGAAGCTCATGATTTCCCCAATCCTCGTACCTGTGCTTTCCCATTCTTCCCCATCCTAATAAATGGCATCTCAATTCACCTAGTTGCTCAGGCCAATACACTTGTTATCATCCTTGACCCTCTCTAACATGCCAGGTCCAATGCATCAGCAAACTCTGTTAGGTTTAACTGGTTTTGCCTTTAGAATCTATGCCGAATCCACCTACTTTTCACCACCCCCACTGCTGCCACCATCATCAACTCTCACTTGGACTAATGCAGTAGTCTTCTGTATGGTCTCTCTACTTCCACTCTCACCCCCTACAGTCCATCTTGCACACCATGGCCAGAAGGATGCTTGAGAAAAAGGTTAACCTGATGCTGTTGATCCCCAGATCAAAAGACTCTACTGGCTTCCGGTCAAATTAGGGCAAAAATATAAAGTTCTTACCCCAATCTCCAAGGCCTTTTGCAAATTGGCCCCTGACTGCCTCTACAGTCTGGCCTAACTTGCTACCACTCATCTTTTAACTCATCTTACTTTACTGGCCTCCTTTGCTGTTTGCAAACACCTCCAGGCCTGTGTTCTATCTGTCCCCTTAGCCTAAAATACTTTTCTCCTAAATACCCACGTGACTCACATCCTCACTTCATTTAGGACTGTTCACTCCTCTGAAGGCCTTCCCAGACCATACTGCCTAAAGCAGCACCATACTCCATCACTTCCTAGCTTATTAACCTGTTCTATTTTTCTTCACAGTGCTGGTGAGATTATATTATATGCGTAATTATTTGTTATCTATTTCTCATCAGAATGCAAGCTTCATGTGCACAGAAATGTCTGTTTCATTCACTTCTATATTCTCAGCAACTAGGACAGTGTCTGGCACAGAGTAAGAGCTCACTAAATATTTGTTAAATGAGAGAACGATTATGTGAAAGGGGCCCAACTTGGCAGCCTAAGTTGGATTCACCCTAAGATTCACATACATATTGTGTCTGTCTTGAGGGTCCAGGAAGGAGGTCCACTGGAGAACTATTTGTTTAAAAGCCCAAGAAGCTTCTCAGGAAAGAATTCATCCCAATGTAAGAAAGATGTACATTCAAGATTCATCTTAGATCTCGGAGTAGAAGGGGAGGGAAGATTTTGAGTGCAACTCTCAGGTTGTAGTTAATGTGGATATTTTAAAATATGAATGAAAGAAACCTAACTCACCCCACCTTAACCAGAAAACAAAAGGACTGTACTGTTTGAGAAGACTGAGGAGGATGGTCGGATGCTCAGAGGAACCAGGGTTGGGTACTCAGCGTTGTCAGAACTCTCTGTATTATATTTCATCTCTGTTTGTCTCTGCTTCTCTTTTCCCATTTGTCTCATCCTCTCCTGTTGTGGACTGGTCATCTCCATATTGTAAGAAACGTGGATGCCAACAGCCACCACTTACCAGAAAACTTTTATTTCCCAGAGTTTATGGACTTATTCCAACGAACATTTCTGATTAGCCTTTTTTGATCATGTGTCCATCAATTGGTCCAATCAATGTTGCCAGGAAAATGGATGTTCTGTGATTGGCCAGATCTAGTTCACATACTTATCCCTCAGGGTCAGGAGTAGAGTTTAAGCCAGTTGAAGGGGAATGGGAAAGCTTATAGCAGAGACTAAAAACCAAATCACGACAACACAATAGCTACTAGAGGCCACTACCCTGGTTATCTTCTTAAAGTTCTGGGGATTTTTTTGTTTGTTTGTTTGTTTGTTTGTTTTTGAGAGAGGGAGAGAAAAATAGAGAGAGAGAGGAAGGGGCAGAGAGGAGAGGGAGACAGAGAATCCCAAGCAGATTCCTCACTATCAGCACAGAGATGGATGCAGGGCTCTAACTCACCAACAGTGAGATCATGAGCCAAAATCAAGAGTTGGAAGAACCAACTGAGCCACCCAGGTGCCCCTACCTTGGTCATGTACTGTTCTATCTGCCAGGACTCCTATCTGAATTCTAAATAGAGAGGGCTGTGTAAGTATCAATTTAAAGCACTGTTTCACTAAAATCTCTATGGGGTACTGAGTACACAGGCCACATCAGAAGCATTGGCTTTAGTAGTTTCACTTGGGTAGGAGGCAGCTTTGTGACAGCAGCAGCAGCCACCTCAATGCATCAATGCCTTTGTTATGGGCATCAGAAGCCTTGGCAGCAGATTATCACCCCAGTATCCTAGAGATGGAATGGAAGAAATGGTAGAAGCCACTGGGGAGGTGAAAGGATTCTGTTAATTAACCTATGTGACAGACTTCTGGGAGGCTCACAGAAATAGTTGGGTTAGTGAAAGGCTTTGAATAGGGGCAAATATAGGCAGGGACAGAGTCAGAGAAAGTCCTTTCTTTTTGTGATTATATTGTGAACTTGATTTTACTTCTAGCCTATTTCCCAGGTCAGAAAGATGTCAACAGACCACGGAAATGTAAGGAACAGGGGCAGTAGATCAGCCTAGTGCTGCCCTATCCCTTAGAGGACTTAGAACTGGGCTGAAGACACAAAAATCTGTGGAACTCCATATTTTTCTGGGAAAGTTCAAAATTGGGCATAGGGTAGATAGGTCCCAGTTCTGGGATCTGCTGGCACAATCTAGCTGAGCTATGGTGTGTACCACCTAGCTGTTCTAATTCAGAAGACACTTTTCCCACTCTGATTTTACCTCTATTCTATTCCTTTCTTCTTGGTTTAAAGCCCAGCCACAGGCCAACACCACAATTAGACAAGGATTCTCCTGACACTGCCTTCTGCCTGGATTGAACCTCTGCAGTTTCATTCTTGCCTATTTATTCAGACTCCAGACTTTGTCTGTGTCCTCCAGTTTGGCTTAATACCTTGGATTCAGACCTTGGCGTCGCCCTCATAACACATGGTAACTAGCTCCCTGGTCACTCATTCTAGCTTCCCAATTCACCTGCTGCCCCAACCTGACTGTGGGTCCCAACTTGCATTGTTTGGCAGCCACCCATGACCTAGCATTGACAGTGTCCTTCCACCTTACTCCCCTTATCACTTGCATTGCTTTCTCTACCCACCCTTAGAATATAAAGATGCTGCTCACGTTGATACATAATGTCTTCATATTTCAGCAGCTTGTCTGGCTGAAGGAACCTTCATAACCTCCTCTGGCAATCCATTCGACTGTCTAATCATGCTGATAGTCAAAGTTCTTCCTTCTGTCATACCATTTAGTAGAAGCCTGAATGCTGCAGAACAATAATCATTCTAAATGTCACCCACCTGGGAGAGATGAGAACAATGATCCTCAGGGTATGTACTACTTGGAATGTGCCCAGAATGTAGAAACATCTGTTTGCGATGGAAACCGTGGTCCCCCGAACATATGTCATCAATAGGCCCAGAGAACTCTAATAGTCACTGCTAGAATCTATTGGGATAAAATGGGGGGCCAATGGGATGACTCTGTGGCTCTTCAGTAGTTGAGTTTCTTGAGGAAGAAATCCTCAAACTGGAGGTAGAAGAACCCATTTTTCTGTGGCTGGATGGAAACAGTGAGATTGCCTAACACAATTTGTAATGTTCAGTCCAGTGCCTGGCAAAATAGATTCCCATTTATTCATTTCTTACTTCCCTCCATTTCAACTGTCACTGCCTAGTCACCCTGCTCAAGTCCAGGCACCAAACTCATTCTGCCTGGACAACTGCAAGAGCTCCCATCTGGTTTTCTTGCCATCACTCTTGCTCATTCTTTTCTATCTTCCTACAACAGTAAGGAGAGATCACGGAGTGATCTTTTGAATATGTAAATCAGATCACATCACTCTCCTTCAAAAGCTTCTGATTTTTCTTAGAATAAAATCCAAACTTCTTCCCATGGCTTATGAGGTCCTCCAGGATCAGGCCCCTTCCCACCTGTCAGACCACTTCCGGGCCTGCTGTCTCCCTTCCTCACTATATTCTAGACACACTGAATCTATTTCATTTCCTCCTACGTGCTAAGCTCTTCCTTCTCTTGAGGGTCTTTACATATGTGGTTCCCATTGTCCAGAATGCTCTTTCCTAGGCTTTTCTCAAGTAACTCTGCCCATACTTGTGAAAGAAATTCTCTCCCCTACTGTTTATTCTTCTTAGCATTTGTCACAATTATGGTTGTTTGATATGTTTATCTATTTATTCAAGTCTAGCTTCCTCATTAGAACGTAAGTTCCAAGAGGACATTATGTTATCCCCAGTCATAGCTCAGCACCTGACACATAATAACCATTCAATAAATATATTGAATTCATGCTTTTAATATTAAGTACTCAACACAAAAATTTCTAATGAATGAATGTGTAAAATGTGAAGGACATTCCATGCACATTAAAAAAAATAATAGAGGACTATTATTGGCAACTATATACTCACAATTTGATGACTTAAGGTGAAATCGACCAGTTCCTTGAAAGACACAGCTACCAAAACTCATAAAAGGAAAAAAAGATTATCTGAAAAGGCCTATATTGATTAAAGAGATTGAATAAATAATTTATAACCTTCCAAAAGAGGAAACAACATGCCCAGATGGCTTTAACATTAAATTCTACCAAACGCTTAAGAAATAAAAGATATCAGTTCTCTATGATGTATTTCAGAAAACAGAAGCAGGGGAAACCCTCTCTAATTTCTTCCATGACATTAACATTATCCCAATATTAAATTCAAACAAAAACATCACAATAAATGAAAACTATAGACTAATATCTCTCAGTAACAAAATGCAAAGATCTTCCTAATTTGATTTATATATTCAACTTGATCCCAGTCAAAATCCCAGAGAGTTGCTTTGTTGATGACGCTAAAGTTTTATCATAAGATACCAAATAACCAACAAAGTATTGAAGCAAAAGTAGAGGGGAAGAAGTGGAAGATAGGAAGACAGGGAAGTGGGGGAAGAAGAAGAAGAAGAAGAAGAAGAAGAAGAA
>PISW01013114.1:0-28086 GCA_004023785.1 Mungos mungo
GAGCCTGTTTCAGATTCTGTGTCTCCCTCCCTCTCTTTCTCCCTCCCCTGCTCATTCTCTGTCTCTGTTTCTCAAAAATAAATAAACATTTAAAAAATTCAATTAATATGATCATATGATTTTTCTTCTTCAGCCTGTTAATCTGGTAGTTTACATCAATTAAGTTTTGAATATCGAGACAGCCTTGCACACATAGAATGTGACCCACTTGGTTGTGGTCTGTAATTCTTTTTTATATATTGCTGAATTTTATTTGTTAACATTTTGTTGAGGATTTCCATAAGTTCATGAGAAATATTGGTCTGTAGTTTTCTTTTCTTTATGCTTTCTTTGATTTTGATAACAGGGTAATATTGATAACATAAATGAGTCAAGAAGTATTATTTCTCCTATTTTCAGGAAGAGACTGTGTAATATTGGTGCCTATTTTTCGTTAATTGTTTGGTATAATTCTCTGTTCGACTCACGTGGACATAGAGTTTTTTTAAGGAGGATCTAAAATTACGAATTCAATTTCCTTAATGGCTGTGGGACTTTTCGGATTATGTATTTCACCTTGGGTGAGTTTTGGTAGTCTGTGGTTTTAAGGAATTGGTCCATTTCATTTAAATGATCAAGTTACAGGGGCGCCTGGGTGGCTCAGTCGGTTGAGCGTCTGACTTTTGATTTCAGCTCAGGTGATGATCCCAGGGTGTTGGATCAAGCCCCACGCTGGGCTTCATGCTGAGCGAGGAGCCTGCTTAACACTTTCCCTCTCTCTCTCTCTCTCTCTCTCTCAAATAAAAAACATATAATAAATGATCAAGTTATGAGTGTACAGTTGTTCATGGTCTTCTTTTATTACCCTTTAACGGCTGTAGGATCTGTAGTGATACTCCTTGTTTCATTCCCGATACTGGTGATCTGTGTTTTCTGTCCTAGTACTTGTCATTCTGGAGGTTTATAACATGTTATTCTTTTTTTCCCCCAAAGAACCAGTTTTTGTTATCATTGATTTTTCTCTCTTGATTTCCTGTTTTCAATTTCATTGATTTCTACTCATTATCATTCTTCCCTAGTAGCTTGCTTTGGATTTACTTTATCCTTTTTTTCTCGTTTCCTGCAGTAGGAATGCAAGGTTATTGATTTGAGACTTTTCTCTTTCCAAACGTAAACACTTTGTGTTAAATATTTCCCTCTCGCTCTACTTTACCTACAACCCACCAATTGCTATATATTTTCATTTTCAGTAATACATAGGGGGGTATTTTTGAAAGTGGTATCGAGAGATTCTTGGGGGCGACAAAGACAGCTGTCTAGCAAAAGTCATGCTCCAACCCTCAACGGCACAGACATGTTGCCAGGGAGCGGCTGTCCAACCGTGCTTCCAAGTTGTCCTCCCATGAACAGTTCCTGCCAATGGAGTGTGAGAAGTACTGTGTGTTACTTCCAAGCCAACGTAGATAAGAAGAAAATATTATTTTTTATTTTTTAACATTTATTCATTTTTTGAGAGACAGAGACAGAGTATGAGCATGGGAGGTGCAGAAGGAGAAGGAGACACAGAATCTGAAACAGGCTCCAGGCTCTGAGCTGTCAGCACAGAGCCCGATGTGGGGCTTGAACTCATGAACTGTGAAGATCATGACCTGAGCCAAAGTTGGACGATTAACTGACTGAGCCACCCAGGCGCCCAATATTCTTTGTTTTGAAGTTTATTAATTTATTTTGAAGGAGAGAGAACATGCTTTTGTGAGTAGGGGAAAGGCAGAAAGAGAGAGGAAAAGAAAGAATCCTAAACAGGCTCCACATAGGGCCCAATTACATGAACCATGTGACAGAGAGACAGAGTGCGAGCGGAGGAGGGGCAGAGACAGAGGAAGACACAGAATCCAGAACAGGCTCCAGGCTCCCAGCTGTCAGCACAGAGCCCAACGTGAGGCTTGAACCGTGAGATCATGACCTGAGCCGAAGTGGGATGCTCAACCGACTGAGCCACCCGGGCGCCCCGTGGGTCTCTTAAGTTGGTAAGATACATGCCTTTTGAATTAAGCCCTCAGTAGTTTGAAATGGATGTGCTGACAATAGCTAGCATTTCTTCGCTGTTCACCTCAAAATTCAGCAATGTAACTTGAAAGATGCTTGCTAATAACACATTAAGGACATGGCATCTGCGAATGTATTTGAACTTACTGATTTTATCCAGAATCAATTCTTAGGTATTAAAGGCTTTAAGTTTATTGCCTTATTAAACCTACTATACGGAGAACATTAAAAAAAGAAAAAATAGAACACGCTGGGCATGAGGCCTCGTCAGAACTCCCAGTTCAAAACCATTTGGAAGCAAGTCAGAAAGGCAGGGCTCCAGAGCGATCATCTGTGGCCGCGCCAGCCTGGACCTCTCCTTCCCCCCACTAGTGTCTGCTCAAGACAAACACCTGAGAAATGAGGATCCCTGAAGTAAGTCGGCAGATTATTCCTGTTTCCTGTCCGCTACCCTGGGCATGGAGACGTCTGGGGAAGGAGCTAACGCTCTTGCACACTGAGCCTGGGCGCGTGTCTTTACGCTTCATTTCTGTAGATCAAAGAAGACGGGGTCCAGAACTATATACAAAACACCACCCCAAACCGCCTCTCTGTGTGTTTGCAATGAAAACAACCTACTCTGGGGGCCCCTGGGGGCTCCGTGGGTTGATCATCCAACTTCCGGCTCAGGTCATGATCTCATGGTTCTTGAGTTCGAGCCCCGTGTCGGGCTCTGTGCTGACAGTGTGGAACCTATTTGGGATTCTCTCTCTCTCTCTCTCTCTCTCTCTCTCTTTGTCTCTCTCTCTTCTCCTCCCCCCACTTGTGCTCTCTCTCTCTCTCTGTCTCTCAAAATAAATAAAATTAAAAATTAAAAAAAAAAACCCTGCTCTGGTCTTAGATCTCTTTTGTATTCTTTACTGTATCTAATTGGTCTCCTCTTCTTTTTTTCTTTAGCAAAGTGTTTTATATTTAAAATAGAAAGGGAAGGGTTATGTTTTTAAAAGAGAAATCTCTTCCCTACCAGGCCAAATGAGGGTGTTGCCCCCATCTTTTCTCTCTGCACTTCCTCTCATAGGAAAGCGATTGAATTTGAGCTCCATTAACTCCTCTCTGGTTTATAAGCTCTGATTTATAGGACAAATTACCTACGCAGCACTCAAGAAGGAACCTGTCTGGATAACGCGGGAGTTTGAGTTCACCGCCCCGCCCCCACGCCCATTTATTCATTCACGGCAGGGAGAGATCCGGAGGGCCGAGCAATTTCATCAGCCCTCGGAATCCACTGCTGCCAGCCTCCTCTCCCCAGACCCGACCGCTACCATAAATAGACATCACGTGGCTTCCTTTTATGATAAGGTCAGAGGAAACGCGTGCACAGGGAGAAGCCGTTAGGAGAGTCAGAGCTCTGAGTTGCGGTTTAAAACCTGAACAGCGCTAAGTCCTCACGCCTGGGGGCTGGATCAGAGAGGAGGGGTAGGGAGCGCGAACCGGGTTCACCTCCCGAGGCGACAGCCCTGGATGCCTGAGCCACTGGATGACTCCCAGCAGCCCTCCGCCTTCTTTACTCTGGAGGGGGGGGGGGCGGGTGACAGGGCGGGGGGGTAGGCCCGCAGACGGCTCCCCTCCCCACCTGCCTCGCTGGGCTCCCCCGGTTCATTTTCTGATAAAGCTGTCAGTTTTTATTGCTGATAGGAGAAATCATTTTCTCTCATAGCTGAATGTTAATTGGCCTTTCCCCTCTTTCATTCAGTTCCTACATGCAATCCCCTGCTCCCCGCCCCAAGCAGAGGAGCATTCCAGAAAGACAAGGAAGGTGGTTCTTGGGAAATTGCTAAGTCAAGAGACTTAGAAGAAGCTAAACAGGAGAGCACAGAGGGAGTTTTGCCCACGCACTCAGCTCCTACGAGCACTTCCCTTCACTTGTACTGCAGGGGGCTCAGACTTAATGGGGGGACCCGCAGGGCCGGCGGGGCCCAGGGGAAGCCTAGAGGGGCCCGGCCCCAAGACAGGTCCTAGAGAGACAGAGTGACTAAGGGCTTCCAGGAGACCGATGCATGTAGTGGAGCTAACGGTTTGATGTGGCCGGAGTGGTGGCAGAGGTGAGCCAGGGGACCAGGGACCCCCAGAGGCGCAGAGAGACTCCCTGGAGAAAGCCAAGCCACAGGCCACCTTACAGAATAACATTCAGGAGGAGGAGGGTGCCGGGTGGAGGGGATAGTCTGTGCAGTCATGGTGCTCGGAGCAGCGTGGTGCACGGGGGAGGGGTGGGGAGCTTGGTTTGGCCCAAGGTTAAGGTCGTGTGGAGGACCAGGTCACAGTAGGGTTTGGGTACCCAAGCAGGTTTCTCCCCCCATATAATTTCATGCACTTAAAATAAAGTAGCCTTTCTTAGGAGTTTGAGCCCCGCGTTGGGCCTGCTTCGGATTCTGTGTCTCCCTCTCTCTCTGCCCTTCCCCTGCTCACATTCTGTCTCCCTCTCCTTCAGAAATAAATAAACATTAAAAAAATTTTTTTGAGGGGCACGTGGGGGGCTCAGTCAGTTCAGCCTCTGACTTCAGCTTAGGTCATGATCTCATGGTTCATGAGTTCGAGTCTTGCGTCGGGCTCTGTGCTGACACGGAGCCTGGAGCCTGCTTTGGATTCTGTGTCTCCCTCTCTCTCTGCCCCTGCCCTGATCATGCTCGCACGCTCTCACTCTCTCTCTCTTTCTCAAAAATAAAGGTTAAAAAATTTTTTTAAGATATAGCCTTATTGAGACTTAATGTCTATAGCATTAAATTCACCGGCTGAAACCATACAATTCAAAGGCCTTTAGTATTTTGCAGAGTCGGGCACTATAATCTACAATCTAATTTTACAATATTTCATCATCCCCCAAGGAAAAACTTTCTGAGCAGGGTTTTTAACGGGGGTTTATGCTGCCCGTCAGCGTGGCGGCAGAGTGGAGAGGGGTTTGGAGGGCAAGCCCGGCCCCCTTCGTGGTGCCTAGGACACAAGTGACGCACAGTGACAGCTGCACACGGGGGTTAAAACGTATGGCAGCCGCGGATGAAGTTCCGTCCATCTCTTAGGCTCTTATTCGTTGGCAGGAGAAGAACTGGCTTACGAACACCCGGGCCATTTTCGCTGGCTGGCTGTTTAGTGGCAGTGATATAGATCCGTATTAGAGATGAATGTTACCCATTTACAAAGAAAAATGGACGGAGGGGCCGTATCACGCAAACTCCAGAATCCTGAAGTTTCTGCAACACAGGAACAACACAGAGCACGACCCATATGGTTTATGCAGCAAATCCCCACAGCCGGTCTGTCCCAACCAAAGGGCAGGGGCTCTGTCCTCAAAGGGCCTGTTGGGTCACCAGAGTGCGGTCCCCAGGAACCAGGGCGAGGAACAGGCCTGCCCCTGGGGAGCCCCGGCGGCCCATTCAAACCAAAGTCCTTAGCAAGACAGGGACCAGAGAGAACGAGGGCTTCTGTGCGGTGGCTTTGGGGACAGCGGGTCTGACCCGAGCACGAGGCTGTGATAATTGTATCAGTTATTTTTTTTTTTTAATGGCGACTCAGAAACCAAAAAGCACAGGAAGCCAGCTTTCACGGTACAGCGGACTCAGTTCTGACAAAGTCTTGACTAGGATAATCTGAAAAAAACTCTCCCTACAAAAACAGAAATGCACAATAAAATGTAACCACACGAAGACATTGTAATTACGTGGCTGAGCGAGAAAGGGGTATCCCCAGGGGCCAGAGCAGAGAAGGGAAAAACCAGAGTGGTGACCCTGTGATCTGACCCCACAGCTCCCTGGGGGAGGGATGAGAGAGAGGGGCGGAGGGTCTCAGAGCCAGGAACCTGGGACCCGGGCCTTGGCCTCCGTGTTCAGATGGATGTAGAGACGGGAAGGAGGTAGAGAGTAGAAACCACGACTTTTTGTGAAATCAGGCTCCTGAGAGATCCTCTAGGGACTGATCGCTCAGTGAAAGGGGGGGGACTAGGAGAATCCTATGACGGGGCACAGGGGACAACCGGAGGCTTGTCTACCCCAGAGCAGCGTGCACCTTCCAGGACCCTCTGCAAACTGCAAACTGCCCGTCGGCACGCGTGGGCTGGGATTCTCACGTGGAGAAAAACACTGATCCCGAAGCTGGTGATGACCCAGGAGCACCTGGGAAAGCAGATGCAGGGCGGCTTTACAGGGACCCTCCTACACCTCGGGTCACAGCCCCCAAGTCCCGCGGGAGAAACAAGCTCCTCCAAAGATGAGCTCACAACCTCAAGACCCAGGGTGTGTGAAGAGGTCATCGGGACATGTCAACAGGGGCCACAAGCACGGGGATCAGAGCCCTAAGACGGGAGGGAACGGAAGAGCTGGCAAAGGAGAGTGTGCGGCACCCGTTACTGTGATCGGAGGCCAACACAGAAGAGTCAGACTCTCAAGAAAATAACAAGAGACGAAGGCAAGATAAACAGGTTTGAACAACATTTACAGAGGGAATGACAGGGCGTCGGAGTGCGCCCCGATCTCCCGGCGGGCGCTGTGGGAGGAGCGGTCCACGGCAGAAACCCCGCGGGCGGATCCGTGTTGCAGGCGCGTCGACTGGGTACGGAGCGGCTTTTTATCCTCCCGTCTCTCATATACATTTGAAAAGGTCAGCAATAAAAATTAAAAAACAAAAACCAAATCTCCAAACAATTTCTAGAAATGAACAATAGAAATAACGAAATGTGAAACTCTGAACAGGTCTGGATGGCAGACTGTACACAGATACAGAAGAATTGAGGGGCGCCTGGGTGGCTCAGGCAGTTAGGCGTCCGACTCTTGGTTTCAGCTCAAGTAATGATCTCGTGGTTTATGAGTTCGAGCCCCACGTCTGGCTCTGGGCTGTCAGCCCGGAGCTTGCTTGGGATCCTCTCTCTCCCCCTCCTGTGCGTGTGTGCTCTCTCTCTCTCAAAATAAATAAATAAACTTAAAAAAATACTTTAAGGGGTGCCTGGGGGGCTCAGTTGGTTAAGCCTCCGACTTCGGCTCAGGTCAGATCTCACGTTCGTGGGTTCGAGCCCCGCATCAGGCTCTGTGCTGACAGCTAGCTCAGAGCCTGGAGCCTGCTTCCGGTTCTGTGTCTCCCTCTCTCTCTGCCCCTCCCCCTCTCATGCTCTGTCTCTCTCTGTATCAAAAATAAGTAAAATTAAAAAAAAAAAAACCTTTAAAACATGATCAGAATTCCATCTTTTAAAAAGAGAGAGAGAGAGAATTGATGAACCAGAAGATATTAAAAGATATCCAGAATGCGGGGCGCCTGGGTGGCTCAGTTGGTTGAGCATCCGCCTCTTGATTTTAGCTCAGGTCATGATTTCATGGTTTGTGAGTTCAAGCCCCACGTCTGGCCCTGTGCTGACAGTGTGGAGCCTGCTTGGGATTCACTCCCTCTACCTCTCTCTGCCCCTCCCCACCTCTCTCAAAGTAAATAAAGAAACTTTTAAAAAATATCCAGAATGTAGAGAGAGAAATATATGAAAAGCTTCAAGAGAGATGAAAAGACACAGAAGAGAGACCGCCACATTAGAGAGCAATTTGACATCATCAGGACGCCTGGCTGACTCAGTCGGTAGAGCATCGGACTCCTGATCTCAGGGCCGTGAGTTCAAGCCCCACGCTAGGTGTGGAGCCTACTTAAAAAAAATTTGGACATTATCTAGTGACAGGCTGTGACCCATAAGTTTTACTTCTAGGCAAGTCTCCTAAGGAAACTTACGTAGGAGCACCAGGCTGTGTGAGACGTTCCCAGCAGCTCTGTGTGCAAGTGAGAAAGACGGCAGTGAGTCAAATGTCCTGCGGTGGCAGAGAAGATAAATCGATTGCATTTTCTTTATGTCACCGAGCACTACGGAGCAGTAACAATAAACCGCAGTCACATGTATCTACGTAGATATGTCTCAAAAACGGCAGAGGGCTAACTTTTACTTAAAATTTAAAATATACAGGGGCGCCTGGGTGGCTCAGTCGGTTAAGCGTCCGACTTCGGCTCAGGTCATGATCTCACGGTTTGTGGGATCGAGCCCCGCGTCGGGCTCTGTGCTGACAGCTGGGAGTCTGGAATCTACATCAGATTCTGTGTCTCCCTCTCTCTCTGCCCCTCCCCTGCTCGTGCTCTGTCTCTCTGTCTCTCTCACAAACAAACATTTAAAAAATAAATAAAATAAAATAAAAATAAATAATAAAGTTTAAAAATATAAAACAATACTACATATTGTTCAGGGATGCAGACACTTTTTTTAATTTTTTAAAAATGTTTTTATTTACTTTTGAGAGAGAGAGAAAGAGAGAGACAGCATGAGCAGGGGAGGGTCAGAAAGAGAAGGAGTCACAGGATCTGAAGACAGCCTCCAGTCTCTGAGCTGGCGGTCAGCACAGAGCCTGACGAAGGGCTCGAACTCACGAACCATGAGATCATGACCTGAGTCAAAGTCGGACGCTTAACCGACTGAGCCACCCAGGTGCCCCGGGATGCAGACACTTCTAATAAAATGTGCAATAAACAAACAAGCTCGGTGCATATGGGAATAGGAGCGTCAGGATCGCGCAGGCAGTCTGAACCCCGTGCATCCAGCAGCAGGTCAAGAAGTGTCAGAATTCCATGGAGAAGTTGTCACGCCCATCGTGCGAGTCTGGATCACCCAAGAAACATGCCCGGATGGAGTTCGATGCACAAGAGATCTGTTGGGGGGAACCCTGCGAAGGACCGCGGGGCGCAGGCGCAGCACAGGGAGCGCCCCGGCCACTTCCTGAGGGAAGGACGAAGCCGCAGACCGCAGGGACCGGGAGGACGCTTCATCCAGGCAGGCGGTTGTCGCTACGAGAAGACCGGGGCAGCAAGGGTCCCCTCTCGGGCTCTTGTAGCCCCTGGTGGTGTAGCCCCTGGTGATTAGTCGCTGGCCGGGAGCAGCCCAGGGAGGTGGGAGGTTGGGAATGTGGGTCGGGCTTCAGGTGTCATGATTGGAAGCTTCTAGATGGATCCCACTCCCTGCGGCGGGTTCCTCCGAAGGGGACTCTGAGCACCATTCCTCCATGGCTGCCACGGGGGCCATCACAGAACAGCACACAACCCGGGATACACGGCCCACCGTCATGGCTAGATCAAGCAGGCAAGAATAGAGAGATTCTCCTAAAGACGAACGGACAATAATACCCAGGACTTAGATGACAGACTTTTCAAAGAAGAGCACATGGAGGGAGGGGTGCTTGGGGGCTCAGTCGGTTGAGCGTCCGGCTTCGGCTCAGGTCATGATCTCATGGTTCATGGGTTCGAGCCCCGTGTCGGGCTCTGTGCTGACAGCTCAGAGCCTGGAGCCTGCTTCGGATTCTGTATCTCCTTCTCTCTCTGACCCTCCCCTGCTCACGCTGTATCTCTCTCTCTCTCTCAAAAATAAATAAAACATTAAAAAACATTTTGAAAAAAAGAGCACACGGGACTTTTATAAAAAATCACACACGTAGTAAGTAGGTCACTAAGCCACTGCCAACCCACACGAGGAACCGAGAGCTGGCCATGGTAAAATAAGATGAGAAATAAATCATAAAACATGTTTTTAAACCCATATGTTTTGGGGTGCCTGGGTGGCTCAGTCAGTTAAGCGTCCGGCTTCGGCTCAGGTCATGATCTCGCAGTTCGTGGGTTCAAGCCCCGCATCAGGCTCTGTGCTGACAGCTAGCTCAGAGCCTGGAGCCTGCTTCAGATTCTGTACCTCCTTCTCTCTCTGACCCTCCCCTGCTCCCACTGTCTCTCTGTGTCTCTCAAAAATAAATAAAAACATTAAAAAAATTAAAAAAAATAAACCCATATGTTTTAAAATTTAAATTTATGGATTACCCAATAGAAGGGTCAAAGATTTCACGTGAGAAATCAAAAAATATTTAGAACTGAAAGACAATTAGATCACCATGGGCTGAATGTAGACAGACGCCGCTAAAGGAGCGTGCACAGGGAGATTTCTGGCCACACACACACACACACACACACGAAAAGAAGAAACATTCAACATGAGTAAGCTGAGTGTCCAGTTCCAGAAAAGAAAGAAAATAGAATAAAACAACAAAAACAGAAGCAGAAGGGAAGAAATAAGGCAAAAATAAAGACCAGAAAATCAAGGGGAAAATGAAGGGAAGAAAACCATACAGATCTCTGGGAAGGCTGGTCAACCAGGCAGAGGTCTGGCGAAGCGGCTGAGGGCATAAAGGAGAAGGTCCGAGGCATGTTAGGAACGAACGAAAAGAACCTAGCACAGCCACAGCAGAGATTCACAAATGAGGATCGCTCAGGGGCGCCTGGATGGCTCAGCGGGTTACGCGTCTGACTCCTGATCTAGGCTCAGTTCGTGATCTCGCAGTTCGTGAGATCGAGCCCTGCATTAGGCTCCGTGCTAGGGGCGTGGAGCCTGCTTGGGATTCTCTCTCTCCTTCTTTCTGCTCGTTCTCCACTCACTCGCTCTCGCTCTCTCTCTCTCTGTCAAAATAAATAAACTGAAAAATAAATGAGGACTGGGGCGCCTGGGTGGCTCATTTGGTTAAGCATCCGACTTCGGCTCAGGTCATGATCTCACGGTTCATGATTTGGAGATCCGCATCGGTCTCTGTGCTGACAGCTCGGAGCCTGGAGCCTGCTTCAGATTCTGTGTGTCCTTCTCTCTCTGCCCTTCCCCCACTTTCTCTCTCTCTCTCTCTCTCTCTCACTCTCTCTCTCTCTCTCAAAAATAAACATTAAAAATTAAAAATAATAAATGAGGATAGCTCATATCCTCATTTCAAACCTCCTTCTCTACCACAATATTTATTTACAGTTTAGGTTGAAATACAAACTCTTTCTAGAGCATCTCCTGCCTGGGTAGTGACAGCGGTGGGCTAACTTCTATACAGAACTTTCTACAAGCCGTTCCCTGCACCTGCCATGTTCTCTCTGGCCTCCGTGTTTTTGGTTAGGCGGTCTCCTTCGCCGGAAACCCCCTTCCCCACTTAGGTCTCCTGCAAGGTTCAGCTAAAATGCAGATCCTCTGGCTCTGTCTGCCGGTAGGATCCCCACTATCCACTCTGTCCTTCTTCCTGACCAAGAGAAACAGATAATATGCCCTGTTTAAGCTGACCCCAACCAGGAGCACCTGCGGGGCTCAGGCGGTTAACTATCGACTCTTGGTTTCAGCTCAGATCATGATCTCACATTTCATGAGTTCAAGCCCTACATTGGGCTCTGCATTGACAGCTCAGAGCCTGCCTGGGAGTCTCTCTCTGCCCCTCCTCTGCTCTCTCTGTCTCTCAAAATAAATAAACTTAAAAGAAATGTTTTTAAATAACCATAACCACAATAATATATTTACAGGTTCCCCTGCATCTCCGGGTGGCATGTGACATGGTTTTGGCCAATGAGATATAAATAGACATTTGCTGGGCATATTTTTTGATGACTTTTTAATTTATCCACCCACCCATCCATCTGTACATCATCTCACCCATCCATCCATCCTCTACCCGTCCCTCCCTCCCTCCCTCCATCTTCCTCCCATCCCCCCATCCATCCATCCATTCATCCATCCATCCATCCATCCATCCATCATCTACCCATCCACCCATCCATCCATCCATCCATTCATCCACCATTTTTGAGAGCCTATAAAGTGTCAGGCACAATATTTGGGCACTTGACATAGAAAATGAGTGATATTTGTTCCCTGCCTTTAAGTAACTACACTATTTGGGAAGGCAGATAAGGAAACAATTTCAATACGTTTGTGGCAAGTGCCAGGCTAGAGGTAAAAAAGGAATCATTTTTTAATGTCTTAATATTTTTTCATTCTCTTATTCAACCAGAGGGACCTGCTGGCCTCAGGGAGGATTGTGATTTCCATGGAAGGAATGTAACAAGAGGAAATAAAAAATGACCTTTTTGCTGTTGAGTATTGGAGCCACCCTGAGCACACAAGACAATAGTCTTGAAACTGAGCTTGTTTCAGAGAAGCAAGGGACTTTCTAAACTCCAAAGGCTTCTCTTTAAGAAATGACAACCAAGTCTGGCTGACTTGGACATAAGCCAGGCACAGGGCCAGAGGACGTGACTTGGGGACGTTCCCATCAGGTAGGAGGAGACAGATCAGATAGGAGGATCCTGGGAAGTCCCAGCACGAACGCAGCACCAGAGCACGGGGCTGTCCGGGCAGTGGTTTTGAAGGGCACTGGCGGGGAACCCGAGAACCGGGCCGGACCGTGGGCACGGGACAGGCAGCCCGAACCACCCCAGACACAGGTCTTAGAGCCACGAGCCTGGAACCCATCTTGGGAAGAAGCAGTAGAAGGAGCCCTAACAGGGGCACCTGGGTGGCTCAGTTGGTGACGTCCAACTTCGGTTCAGGTCATGATCTCACGGTTCATGGGTTCGAGCCCCACGTCGGGCTCTGTGCCGACAGCTCAGAGCCCGGAACCAGCTTCAGATTCTGTCTCCCTCTGTCTCGGCCCCTCCCTCCCTCACATTCTGTCTGTCTGTCTCTCTCATAAACAAACAAACAAACAAATAAAAAGAAGGAGCCCTAACAGGGAACCTGAACCTGAATGTACTTGAACTATCATCTCGATGCATCTAAGTCAACGCAGGAGCTTTTGAAGCCTGAAAAGACAGTTAGCTTTGATTAGCAAGTTCACGGCATTCTATTTTTTTTTTCTTTTTCCGCCCTTGGTGGGAGTGGGGTCTGTGAGCAAGACAGAACCAGTTACAGAGCATTTTCAGTTACATGTCTGTGTGCCTCTGCTTACAGCATGAAGATTTTTATCCCACGATGGAGGCGTGCCGGCGTGCAAGGAGCCGGAGGGGCTGGGTGTCAGGGCGCCAGTTCATGGGGGAGCAGCCATGCGGGGCCCCAGGCTCAGAAAGGCCTGTATTCGGAGTTTCATGCTCCATAGTGACTATCTTGAAATTCTTAATAATTTCACCTTTGAATTTGTGTCTTATACGCCAAGTCTAATGGGACAATGGAAGTGTGGGGGCCTGGGGGCCCGGCTCAGGGGCAGTCCCACTCCTATCGCCTCTCTGGACTAGGAAGTTCTCAGCCCCTGCTCCCTGGCCTCCCCCGTCCCCACCCCAGCTTGCTGGGCTCTCGGCCCAGGCTGCGACTCGGTCGTGTTGCTGGAAGGGGGGCGTGGGGAGCCCAGCGTGTTGCTCTAGCCCTCTGTTCCCGGCAGAGGCCTCAGGACAGACGTGGCGGCCGCTGTCCTTGCCCTGCGGTGCCTCTGCCGGGGTCTGGCTCGGTGTCCCAGCCCCTTATCCTTACACCAAGTTGCATTCCCTTGGGCTTCCCCGTCCACCACGAGCTGGGTGGCAGGCCCTCAGGAAGGGGAGGCTGACTTCCACCCCCCAGGGCACTGTGGTCCCGCTAGGGCAAGGGGGCCCTGGCACAGCCTCTGGGGGCCGGCACTTTCTAGTTGAGCACCCTCAGCCCTGAGGGGGCACGATATTAAGTAGCAAACAGAAAGCATCCTGACAGGCCTCGGAGGAAAAGAGAAAGCTTTGTACATTAGTATCTCCCACAGCACCATTTCTTACTTTCTGAACACGAGGCCTGCGTTTCCAGTGCCCACGGGACCCCAGAATTCATGCGGGAAGCCTGCTGGGCCCTGGGCTGGGCTGGCCCCTCACTAACCGGCAGGTGGCTGCTTTGATGTCCAGAATACAAAAGGCACCCTCTGTCTCCTAGGCGACCCCACCCAGCGTCACAATCAAAGTGGGGCTACCGGGGCTGGTGACATCTCCGAGGCATCCCTGCCCACCCACCGCTGGGCCCATCACACTAACAGCTTGTATATGAATAGCTAAGATATCTGCTGTGCCTACTGTGTGCCTGGCGCCCCACTAAGCACTGACTCATTTAAACGTCTCATGGCCCTGGGGGAGTTTGCACTTAGCTCCGCCACTCTGCACCAGGACGGTGGGGATGAGTAAGGGGTGGTCAGGACTTGAACCCCAGCAGGGAAGATGGAAACTAAAATAATTTTTTTAATGTTTATTTTTGAGAGAGAGAGAGAGAGAGAGAGAGAGAGAGAGAGCGCACTAGTTGGGGAGGAGCAGAGAGAGAAGAGGACACAGAATCCGAAGCAGGCTCCGAGCTGTCAGCACAGAGCTCAACATGGGGCTCAAACTCATGAACGGTGAGATCGTGACCTGAGCTAAAGTCAGACGCTTCACCGACTTGAGCCACCCAGGCGCCCTGAAAATGGCAATTTACTGATGAAACACAGGAGCTCACATGCACCTGAAACAGGATGCTGAAACCTGAGTGCAGGGGGCTGAGCACGGAGTTTCACCTGCCCCCCAAAATTGTGCAGCCAAAAAGGAAACACTGAGTCACTAATATCATGGTGACAAAGCACCCAATTTGAAGGGTTTTGGTGAGGGTGGGCGCCCGCCCTGGATGGAGAAGGCCAGCGAGGGCGTCTGGGACAGGGGAGCACGGGTGGGACGGGGTGGGGGGGTGTCAGACGGATGGTGGCACAGACACATGCCAAAGCCTCAGATCGTTCACCTCGGTCCGGGGTCCTTAGGGTTCCAATGCGCGTAAGTGCAGGCAACAGCCCCCCATGCCCCCCACCCCACCCGCCTCTCCGGGAGGCTGACTCTAAGCAAACAAAGCCTGTCTCAGGAAGTCATGATGCTAAACCTGGCTGGCTTAGAGGCCAGACTGAGAGTGTAGACTTTTAATAAAAATGTTATGTACTTGGCCGTAGCTGATTTATTGGAAAGCAACCTCTATTTCTTTCAGTCACGGGGGCCCAGGTCCATTTTCAAGGTTGACGAATGCCCCCCTCCCTCCCTGCAAGTGCCACCAGACCCGGTCTTCTCTTTCCTTTCCTTTTTTTTTTTTTTTTTAATATTTTCATTTATTTTTGAGAGACAGAGAGACAGATCATGAGCAGGGGAGGGGCAGAAAGAGAGAGAGAGACACACAGAATCTGAAGCAGGCTCCAGGCTCTGAGCTGCGAGCACAGAGCCCGACGCAGGGCTCGAACCCACAAACTACGAGATCATGACCTGAGCTGAAGTCGGACACTCAACGGACTGAGCCACCCAGGCGCCCCACATCCCTCTCTGTGTTTTTCTCTGTAGAACCTGGAGGCTTTGGGTTTCCTGCCCACCTGTGGTTTGTCATAGCCCTTAAGCCCATGGAGGATAAGGGGGGGCAGAAGGGGGGAGACAGGTTCAGCCTCCGTTCACCCCTCAAGCCGAGGGCCAGCCCCTCCCTCCTCGCCACTCATTTACCAACAAAGCAGAGGTCACGCTTTGAAGAAAACTCCGCAATCTTAGAGACAGGACATCTGGAGTTCCTGAAAAGTGCCTGCATCTTGTTTAGAAACATTTTTGCAGAGATCTTTGCCAAAGAATCCTGGAATTAAAATTCGGTCATTGGCCAATTAGAACTAATTTTTATTTCTTAAAAAAGGTTTTTTTTAATGTTTATTTATTGCTGAGAGCGAGAGACAGAATGTGAGTGGGGTAAGGGCAGAGAGAGAGAGAGAGACACACACACACACACACACACAGAATCCGAAGCAGCCTCCAGGCTCTAAGCTGGGAGCACGGAGCCCGATGCAGGGTTTGAACTCACAAACCACAAGATCATGACCTGAGCCGAAGTAGGATGCTTTACTGACTGAGCCACCCAGGAGCCCCAAAACTGATTTTTAAAGCAGCATTTCACTCGGTGCTGCCTGTTTGGATGTATGTGCGCATTTGCACACGCGCGTGTGTCTTTAAGCCTCATTAGTCCTCTGATCGCCCTGGAAATAAACAGACCAACCACAGGAGAAAAGCCAAAGTCATTTCTCCTGAACTTGCTACAAAGCAGTGGGCCAGTGTCACTTGCATTTTGGCAAAGATTCAAAGGCAGGCAGAGCGGGGAAGGTTTATAGTGGGAAAGGGGAGTGACCCGTTTGGAGGCTGTTGGCCGGGGGGGGGGTGGGGGGGTGCTAACTCCAACAGGGTGTCTGACGTGATAGGTTAAGGGTGCGTACTTGGCTTTCTGCAGTGGGTCCTAAATCGGAAGGGGGACAAAAATTAGCTGTCAGTTATTCATCTTGATCTGGCCATTTGGGGTCAATTGTTCTGGAAGTTGTTTAGCTCCTGGATTGCCTCTGGAGATAGGAATCTGGCTCCCTGCAAGTCTGATTTACAGCAGCCTGGCTTCCTGGGTTGTGTATTGTAGGGAAGGGTTGGTTTTCTGGGCAGGCTGCTGGCGCCTGTGAGTCAAAGTCCTATTTTTCTGTATGCTTCGGCTAGTGCCCATTTCTGTATTCAGTGTCTCGGGATAATTATGTAAGAATTGGTCAAATATGCCCATCCCTTCTCTCTGAAGTATAAATCTGTCTGTTCAGCAAGTTTAGAAGGTGACCTTATCCGTGAATAGCAGTTATCTGCCTAATACTGTCAGATCGGAGAACCTGGGGGGCTCAGTTGGTTGAGCATCCGACTTGGGCTCGGGTCATGATCTCGCAGTTTGTGAGTTTGAGCCCCGCCTCAGGCTCTCCGCTGTCAGCGCAGAGCCTGCTTCAGATCCTCCGTCTCCCTCTCTCTCTGCCCCTCCCCTGCTTGCACTATCAAAAAAAAAAAAAAATACCGTCAGATCTCAAACACCTTCATTAGGCAAATCCACAAAAATTGCCGTTCCTTAAAGCGCAGCCGCTGCACACACATCCAAGCTTGTGTTCGGCAACGGCGCAGACTGCACGTGAACTAGACGGGGACAGACAATCGTGGCATCTCCTCCTAAAGCTGCGGGCGGCTCCTGACTTCCCAGCCTCCCTGTCGGGGCTCCGCACAGGGTCTCACCACGCAGCACCCCTGGCTGAGTTCTGATGGAGGGCAGAGAATTAAGGAAAGACCAACAGGAGCTTGTGGACGCAATTCAGAAAAACGCACGCTTCCCTCCTGAATTATTAGGACGGACCACTCGGCCGGGCCGCCCCTGTGCAGTCGGGATGAGGTCTGTGCCCTGAAGACCCAGCCGCAGTCTCTGCCTGTCTCGATGCTCCTGATTGAGGTCGGGGCGCTTTCTCCCATCAGGAACTCTTAGAGCTTTTCTCTGTGAGGCCAACACCCCATCACTGGCGCCTCCGCTTCCCAACCCGGGTGCCCCCGAGGCCATTGCTTGACTGTGGCACCAAATTACAGACAAAGGCAAAGAAACGGACCCGGGACGTGAGGCACAGAGGCGCCTGGCCGGGGCGGAGCAGAGGTGGAATCGGGGCACCCAGACCGAGGCCCCGCTTTGCCCCTGGGTCCATAATGACTTTGGGCAAACCGTTTGTTGGATTTATTTCGTTTCAGGTTCCTCACCGGCAAACTGACAGTTAAAATACCAGTTCCCGGGGCGCCTGCGTGGCTCAGTCGGTTGAGCGTCCCACTCTTGATTTCAGCTTAGGCTGTGATCCCGCGGTCATGAGATCGAGCCCCATGTCGGGCTGAGCGTGGAGCCTGCTTCAGATTCTCTCTCTCTCCGTCTCTCCTGCCAGAGCCACCAGCACCCTCTCTGACCCGACCTACTTCCTCCCTTCGTTCGCCGTGGTCTAGCCCGCTGGTGCCCGGCTGCCCAACGACCCTGCCGTCGAGAGGGGACCTGGGTCCAGCCAGGTGGCCATTGGTCCGGCACAGTTATTAATGGGGCCGCTTTCCCTCTCAAAGGCCCTGGTTTGGATGAGGGATTAGGTTGCTGGGCCGACCGCTGCCCTTCTCTCTCCTCTGCCTGCCACAGCGGGGGTGCTTCTTTGCACAGGGCACTCAGGAAGGGATTTTCTGAAGAGCGAGCATTGAAGGCAAAGTATAAAGGCCAAGGAGCCGCGATGTGAAGGGTCAGAAGAGCACTGCAGACAGAGAGGTAGCACGTGCCAAGACCCTGGGGCAGGGAGAGCTCGGCGTCTCAAGAAGCAGGAGGTGGCCCAGAGTATCCTGACCACAGGGGACAGTGGTCCGGGGTGAGGCTGGGGAGCAAGGCAGGAAGCGGAGAGTGCGGACGACCCGGCGTTCTCCCCCGGCCTAGGTCATGGACGGTTCCCGAGCCGGTGCCCTGGTTCCGTGTGTGAAGCGGCCGCGTTTTAATAACGTGCGATTCTCACGGGCTTGCTCTTGAGGTTGTTTGTGACACTGAGTCTAAAGCAGGTAAGCGGTCTTCGTGGACAAGGTCGCCTTTTAAATGTGCTGAATGGACGGATTTACCCTTCACGGAGACGGGGTGGACTTATTTTCAAACCCATCGGGATGCGGGGAAACGAACGGAACAAGATCTGGGACGACGATGGGTATTTACTGGAAAACGTCCACTCGCTCCGGAGGAGACGCCTTCGATCAGGCATCGACTTGAACATGCCCCTCTGCTGGCTGCTGCCGCCTTCTCTGTGAGCAGATGGGGCTTGGGGACTTGTGCCCAGAAAGCGGGTGAGGTCCCGGGTGTGAAGTCCACGAGGGAGTCACCCCCCAGCTGGGGGGCTGCGGCTGGGTGGCCCACAGAGCCTGGTGGGAGAGGAGGAGGAGGGGAGGAGACCCCTGCAGTGACCAGAGGGGGGGGATGGAGGGGGAGGTGGTGAGCCGAAGATGTGTGTCCCCGCCCCCCCCCCAGCTCTCTCTGAAGACTCCTTTCCTTCTGTATTCGCTCCTCCCACAGCCCTGGTGGTGGTGACCACACACCGGGCGGTTGAAAACAACTTGTATTCTCTCACAGTTCGAGAAGTCGGAATCCCAGATCAAGGTCTCAGTAGGGCCACGCCCCCTCTCAGCCTCTGGGGGAGCCTCCTGCCTTGCCCCTTCCAGCTTCTGGCGGTTCCGGGGCTGTCGTGGATGAGACATCTGTGCCCCCCACCATATGTTGACACCCCAACGCCAGTGTGACGGTCTTAGCAGGTGGGGCCTCTGGGAACATATGGGTGGAGGCTCATGATGAGAGAGATGAGTGCCCCCATTTTTTACATTTTTTAATGCTTATTTATTTTTTTATTTTTATTTTTAAACATTTTTTAATGTTTTTTATTTATTTTTGAGAGAGAGAGAGACAGCATGAGCAGTGGATGGGCAGAAAGAGAGGGAGACACAGAATCTGAAGCAGGATCCAGGCTCCAAGCTGTCAGCACAGAGCCCGATGCGGGGCTCGAACCCATGAACTGTGAGATCATGACCCGAGCCAAGTCGGACACTTAACTGACTGAGCCACCCAGGCGCCCCAATGCTTATTTATTTTTCACACACACACACACACACACACACACACACACACACACACACAGAGTGTGAGGGGGGGAGGGGCAGAGAGAGGGAGACACAGACTCTGAAGCAGGCTCCAGGCTCCGAGCTGTCAGCACAGAGCCTGACATGGGGCTCGAATTCACAGACCACAAAATCACAACCTGAGCTGAAGTCTGACACTTAACCAACTGGGCCACCGAGGCGCCCTGAGATCAGTGCCCTCATAAGAAAAGACAAGAGTGATGTTGAGGACAGAGCAAGAAGACTGCCATCTCAAAACTAGGAAGAAAGCCCTTACCACATACCAAACCTGCCAGCACCTTGACCTTGAACTTCCCAGCCTCCAGAAGGCGAGAGATAAATGTCTGTGTAAGCGACTGGTCTGCGGGGTTTCATCACAGTGGCACCAGCAGACCCGGCACCAGCAGTCCTTGGCCTGCAGGAGCCTCAGTCCGATTGTAGACTCGATCTTCACACGGACTTCTTCCCTCTGTGTCAGGGTCTCTGTGTCCAAATTTCCTTCTTTTCTAAGTTTATATACTTTGAGAGAGATTGAGACGGTGTGAGTGGGGGAGGGGCAGAGAGAGGATCCCAAGCAGGCTCCACACCGCCAGCACAGAACCGGATGTGGGGCTTGAACTCACGAAACCATGAGATCATGACCGGAGCCGAACCCAAGAGTCGGATGCCTAACCAACTGAGCCACCCAGCCTCCCCTAAATCTCCTTCTTCTTCTAAAGACACCAGGCATTGGATGGGGAGCGCTCTCCAAATCCAGCCAGGCCTCGTTATTAACTTGCAAAGATCCTATTTCTAAACAAGGTCACCTTTGCAGGTTCAGGGTAGACATGCATGTTTGCTTTTGGTTTGTTTTTGTTTTTAGAGTTTATTTATTTTGAGTGAGAGAGAGAGAGAATGAGGGAGGGGCAGAGAGAGAGGGAGACAGAGAATCCCAAGCAGGCTCTCCCCTGTCAGCACAGAGCCCGACGCCAGGCTCAAACTCACAAAACACGAGATCATGACCTGAGCCAAAATCAAGAGTCAGACGCTTAATCAACTGAGCCGCTCAGGTGCCCTGAGACATGCATGTTCGAGGGACACTGTCCAACCCAGTGCACTTTCCGTTCCATATGACCCCTCTTACTAGCCTCTCCGGCCCACCCCGGCCCGCCCTCCTGGCGCTGCCCTGGCCTGGAGCCACCTTCTCAGCCCCACTTTTCTTGGTTGTGTGTCTGCATGTAAGCTGTCCCTCCTCTTCATCCCCGTCACCCTTCCCCCAGAATGTGACTGCAGCCACAACTATTTTTATCAATAAGTCTTTCTGCGATTCGGCTTCCCAGCAGACTGAATGCACGACCTCCTTTTAGGGCCATTCTCCCTGCAAAGTGCTTCTCTTAGAAAATCGGGGTAGAATCAGAGTTTAATCTTTATACCAACTAATTAGTATACACACAGGCTCGCTCTACCAAACGGTTAGAGCCACACGCTGCTGGCTGACTTTGGGCCGAAGGGCAAAGGAGGCTCCGGGAAGGAGGGAGACACAGAATGTTCTGTCTTGTACTATGTCGTCCCCCGTGGACACTCACTGCTGCATCCTGTTAGTCAGAAAGCCCGAGAACCCAGGGAGGCCACTGGCCATCCTGCACTGGAAAAGGAGGTAGTTGGGGCCTTGAAAAAAAATTTTTAAGATTTTGTTTTTGGGCGCCTGAGTGGCTTAGTTGGATAAGTGTCCGACTTCAGCTCAAGTCATGATCTCACAGCTTGTGGGTTCCAGCCTCGCGTCGGGCTCTGTGCTGATGGCTCAGAGCCTGGAGCCTGCTTCCGATTCTGTACCTCCCTCTCTCTCTGACCCTCCCCTGCTCACGCTATGTCACTCAAAAATAAATAAAAAAACATTTAAAAAATTTAAAAAAAGATTTTGTTTTTAAGTCATCTCTACCCCCAATATGAAGCTCGAATCTACAATCCTAAGATCAAGAGTCCCAAGCTCTAGTTACTGAGCCAACCAGGTGCCCCAAGGGACTGGTGGTTTAGAGGACTTCCTCAAGGCCACAACAAGTATGTGATCAAAGGAAGACTCTGGAATCATGCCTCTATTCGTCTTTCTAATCGATCTCCCACCCTGCCTGAGCCAGGCTGTCTGCACCCAAGTCTTAGAAGGACTTCCCACCAGCGGGTCTACTTTGGCCTTGAAGCAAGCAAGGGTCCAGGTACTCCAACCCAGGGCCCCGGGGGTGGGGGGTACCACTGCCCCCGGGGTGGGCGGCGGACAGCGAAGAGAAGACGTTCCCAGGAGTTGACAGCAGGGTGTACGCCTGCCTGGGGGGTTATCAGCCAGTTCCTACCCTTCCAGCCTCCTGAACTTGTAAATGAACTGCGTGGCGCCACGTTCCTCCACCGTCAAAGCCACAATTTCCTCAGCAGGCAGATGCACAGTGCACGGAGAACCTGTAATAGCCAGCGCTTTGCAACGAACACTTTTCCTTCTTCCTCGTTATTGCCGCGCTTTAAGAGGAGAAGGGGGTACCCAGCCTCCCGTGGTTACACGGAGACACTTGGAAACATGCTGCTGGGAAGCCACTCTGTCGCCAGGAAAGACAATGGAATACATTTTAAATGTCTGTCCTGGGGCTCTGCCCTGCAACCCTTTGGGGAATTCACTTTACAAGGAAAGAAAATGAGCCCGGGTCCCAGGCCGTCCTGGCCTTGGGTGACAGGTGCATTCCCTCTGCTCGGTGCCCCCACCCCTCTCCAAGGCCTCCCGGCTCCTGAGGTGGCAGAGGCAGGCTGGAAGGCGGGCACCCAGGGATTTCCTGGTCACCACGCGCTCACAAAACACAGTTGTTCTCTTCAGTGGCCCCTGCCCCTTTCTGTCTGCAAGGCGCCTCTGTTTATTCCCACTGAACCCGCAGTCCGCAGAGGACGACCATGATTACAAAGTCCCCAGGGTGCTGTGCGTCACTCTCCCTCCTTTGTTCCCTGCTGGACAGGCCCTGAAGGCTCCAGGACCCCTGGCGCTCAGCGGAGGACCTGGGTGCTGCCCGCTCCCCACCGACGCTGGAAGGGTGGCTTCCGACGCCGTCTCCAGCCTGAAGTTCCCAAGGGAATGTCCATTTCTTATGCTTTAAGAATTCCTCTTGGGAACAACAAAAGATAAGCCACTGAAGACTCCAGCCGGCAGGAACTTTAGAAACGGAGAGCTTGAAATTATTTGCTCGGAACGTACTGCAAACCCAGCAAGGCCGTTCTGATCATTGATCTGCAAAGGGGCTGGGTCAGGAATCAGTGCTGGCCCGACGCTCTGGCAATTCGGCTTTAGGGGAAGGGCCGAGTCGTGGGAAGTCCGAATTAAACCAAGTGTAATAAAATGTAACCATTTTATTTTTAATTTTTTAAAAATATTTATTTCTTTTGAGGGGGGGGTGGAGGGGCAGAGAGAGGGAGACACAGAATCAGAAGCAGGCTCCAGGCTCTGAGCTGTCAGCACAGAGCCCAACGCGGGGCTCCAACTCACAAACCGCGAGATCATGACCTGAGCTGAAGTCGGATGCTTAACTGACTGAGCCCCTCAGGTGTCCCAAAATGTAACCATTTTAAATGATCTCTTACAATCTTATTTGAAACCACTAGTGCATACTGTAAAGAAAAACTTTGTTAGGGTAAATTTGAGGCCCCTGGTACCCATCTCTCAGAATTGCATGAAATGTTTTGACTTGTGCAATTGATACAGTTGAGGACCAAAGTAAATCGTTTCAACTTCCTACCATTTCTATCGCCCAGGAGAAATGAAGATGCAGTATGTACCATCCAACACTCAAGAAAGTTTTACTTTCGTTCACTAAACTTATAAAGCAGTATAATAAAAGATCTGTGAAAACATAACCAAATGATGAATATATATATATATTTTTTTAATTGGTATTTGGCTATTTAGAAGCCAAAGTATCCTTTCCTACCCAGAAGATAAAGTTCCTAACACCAGAAAAATCATTTTGACCATGATCTTTGACCATCTCTTACTAAACGTTCTCTGCAGCTAGGAAGGAGTTTCTGAGAATATTTAAATCCGGATCTAACTTGCATTATTCAGGCTCCTTGCAGGAAAAGTGTCCTAAGGCAAAAACCAATCCTGAGTTAACACCAGGACCCTTCCCAAGACCTAGCTCCCCACCACGAGTTGCCAAATATTTATCAATAAATACATATTAACATTTATTATTGTTATCATTCTCTATGTTGTATATCTATGGTTATTATTACTAAATAAACATTTAAAGGGAAAATCATTAACTCCACTGACATGCATCACAAACAACCGATACGGGATGTACGTTTGTGTTTTTTCAAGGTTTACTCATCCATGTAGATCAAGAGCGGCATTTCTTCTGAAGGAGCCAGCCACGTCTCCCTGTTTGTGTTCCTTAAATTTCAAAAATATTCACATGCAAAAGAAACATTTTCCAGAATCCTTGTGCCCAATGATTGTGTAATTACAGAAAATGGGGGCCAAACCCTGCTTAAAACTTGGGGCACCTGGGTGGTTCAGTCAGTTAGGTGTCCGGCTTCGGCTCAGGTCATGATCTCACGGTTTGTGGGTTCGAGCCCCGCATCAGGCTCTGTGCTGACAGCTAGCTCAGAGCCTGGAGCCTGCTTGGGATTCTGTGTCTCCCTCTCTCTCTGACCCTCCACTGCTCACGCTATCTCTCTCTGTCTCTCAAAAATAAATAAAAAACATTTAAAAAATTAAAAGAAAACCTTTTATCTTCAGAAGACATTTGGGGGAAAGACTATGGGATAATTCCTATCTCAATACCTTAACTATCCCCAGGTTGGGTTTTGGGTCCCTTTTGTTCTCTATTTTCAAAGTTCTTCATCAGTACCCAATTTATGGAGGAAAGAACTGGAACCCAGAGGCCGCGCACTGAGTCGGGGACAGACCCAGCCGTGACCACAGGAGCTGCCCGTCTCCTCCGTGATGCCACAGCGCTGTGGGCTCCACACTCACCACTTGTCTGTCTGTAGAACAAATCAGAAACATGGAGGGTGAACAATTCAGAAACTACACACAAGCTTCTCTAAAAAGGCTAAGGTTGTGTCTAGTTTTTATTTTTATTTTAAAAATTTTTAATGTTTTACTTCGTTTTTTGAGAGAGAGGGAGACACAGAATCCGAAGCAGGCTCCAGGCTCTGAGCTGTCAGCACAGAGCCCAAAGCAGGGCTCGAACCCACGAACTGTGAGATTATGACCTGAGCCGAAGTCAGATAGAATTTTTTAAATCGGAACACATAATAATATCTCATAAGACTAAAATTCCATGAAATGCATGTTGAGAAATGGCATTTTCACATAAATCTAATGAGTTTTAAGGGTATAAAAATTTTTTCCTTTTCTTCCAAATTAAAAAAAAATTTTTTACGTTTATTTATTTTTTGAGAGAGAGAGAAACAGAGTGTGAGTGGGGGAGGGGCAAAGAAAGGGAGGGAGACACAGAATCAGAAGCTGGCTCCAGACTCTGAGCCGTCAGCACAGAGCCTAACACAGGGCTTGAACTCACGAACCATGAGATTGCGACTTGAGCTGAAGTCGGACTCTTAACTGACTGAGCCACCCAGGCACCCCTCCTCCAACTTGTAAAACATTAAATCAATAATCCAGCAGGCATGGTCCAAGAGAAAAACCTCCAGGCTAAAGTCAGGAGACCCTAGACAAATCATTTTGTCTCTCAAAACCTTCATTTCTTTTTTTTTTAATTTTTAAAATTTTTTTAATGTTTTTATTTATTTTTGAGAGATACAGAGAGACAGTGGGAGCAGGGGAGGGTCAGAGAGAGAAGGAGGTACAGAATCTGAAGCAGGCTCCAGGCTCTGAGCTAGCTGTCAGCACAGAGCCCGATGCGGGGCTTGAACCCACGAACCACAAGATCATGACCTGAGTCGAAGTCGGACGCTTAACCGACTGAGCCACCCAGGTGCCCCAAGGCCTTCATTTCTTGTTCCCCAGGGTCTAGGGTTCAGCTCACACCAGGATCTGTGACCTCACCTTCCGCTGAGCCTTTTTGTCCAACCCCCACACCTCACCTGGGAAAGTGGGTTCAGAATCACCTTCCTCTTCTGCTTACGGTGAGCCTCATGCTGCGGGCCTCCTCCACAGGGCGCTCTGCATGGGCTCAAAGCACTTTGCTAAATGAATCAATGACCCTGGAAAGCACATACCGGGTACTCTGATGCGGCAGGCAGTGCGGCGTCGTGCGGAAAAAGGACGCGGCATCTACCGTGGAGCACTCATTAAAGAGAACATTTCCCAGACTTTTAAAGCCATCCCCCCTGCCTGTCTCCCATCTACCTGTGAGTGTATTTTGCAGTCTCTTTCTTGGGGCTGACTTGCCGAGTTTGCTAGGAGCAAAGGGGAGGGGACGGTGGGAGGGGGAGAAAGCGACAGCTACACGTGGGCCTCTCCTGACACCGAAGGTTCACTCGGAGGCGGCCGTCGAGCCCAGTGTCAGCTTGCACAGCGTCGTGATGCCACGCCGGCTCGGGCGGTCTGAGAAAGGCCCACGAGAGGCTGTCGTTAACAGGAAGACGGGGGGACCAACCACCGACGGGGGGACCAACCACCGGTCAAGTCCTCCATGGAAGTTGATTCCCCGCTGTTTCTGGTCTGTGTCTAATTTTGCAGGGAGGTATTAGAAAATATACCAGCACTCACAAAGTCCCCATCTTGCCCTTTCAAAAGCTATAAAGGAGAAAAGGAATTAATTATGCTGAAAGGTAGAGCCATAAGCCCTCAACAGGGGTGGGGGGGGGCGCCCAGGATAACCCATCGGGATCAAACAGATGCCTTCAGTCTTCTTTCTGAAACCTTACATGTAACCGTATATGCAAGTATGTAACCTTATATGCAACGTACATGTAACCGTATATGTAACAGCCACAGTTTAAAAATGTAACAACAGGGGCACTTGGGTGCTCACTTGGTTAAGTGCCCGACTCTTAGTTTCGGCTCAGATCACCATCTCATGGTGTCATGGGTTTGAGCCCCACGTCGGGTTCTGCGCTGGCAGCCGGAAGCCTTCTTGGGATTCAACCTCTCCCTCCCTCCTAGCCCCTCTTCCGCTCGCACTCTCTCTGACTCTCTCAAAGTAAATAAAAAAACGTTAAAAGCAATTTTTAAATATAACAATAGCCCATGGGGCGCCTGGGTGGCTCAGTTGGTTGAGTGTCTGACTCTTGATTTTGGCTCAGGTCATGATCTCACAGTTCATGGGATCAAGCCCTGACTCGGGCTCTGTGGTAACAGCATGGAGCCTGCTTAGGACTCTCTCTCTCTCAAAAATAAATAAGAAAAATTAGAATACTTTGTATATATATTAATATGTATATCATATACACACTAGAATATATGCACACACACACACACACACATATACGTGTATATATGACAATGCCAAAAACAAGGCTGCCCGGGACATCCCACAAGGGGCACTACTGCCGGGTGCCCCAGCAAGCAAGTGGCTGCTAAGACCAGGAAGGCCGCCGCAGGTGCGCTCTCTGGCTGTGAGCACGTGTCCTGGGTCGCCAGGTCCCTTGCCCCACACAGATGAAAAGCCACAGCTTGCCCTGCTCCCTCCTCCTACAGCCACAGCTCTGGCCCTGCCTGGTACTCACTTCTGCCCCAGCTCAGCAGAGAGAGCTGTTTTGAGTTGCTTCCACAACCCTTTCCAGAAGCCTCACCAGACAGGCCGCCGGAGACCGGTTAGCCCCTCTGGAAGGAAGCTCGGAGGATGATGGGAGTGGAGGGGGCCCACCACCCACCGCGGCCGACAGGCAGGTGCAAGGAAGAGGTCGCCCTTGGCTCACAGCCTTCTGTGTCTCTGATCTGGGGCAGGTGGGGGGGGGGCGCGCTCAACACTGGGGGCGCCACACCTCCCCCAGGCTCACGGCAGGGCGGGCACACAGGACCCCGGCCACGCGCCCCCGTGACGGAGAGCGGGCACCTCTCTGCACAAGCCCGATTCTTTCCAAGCAGCCCCCTGCCGGGGTTTACGCTGATCCCATCAGCAATGGTGATATCTGAGCACACGGGGACTGTTCCGAGGACTCTGTTTCCTTTTCTTTAAATTTTACTGGAGTATAACTTAAACCCTGCCCCCCCAAATGTGTGCTCATTTAAAAAATTTTTTTTCTAATGTTTTATTTATTTTTGAGAGAGAGAGAGAGAGACAGCATAAGCAGGGGAGGGTCAGAGAGAGAAGGAGACACAGAATCCAAAGCAGGATCCAGGCTCTGAGCTAGCTGTCAGCAAAGAGCCTGAGGCAGGGCTTGAACCCACAAACTGTGAGATCATGACCTGAGCCGAAGTCAGATATTTAACCAACTGAGCCACTCAGGCACCCCAGAGGGTTCTTTTTAAGAGAAGTTCCAAAAGTATTCCTTCATCAATGATGTGACCAATAGAAATATTTAAAAATCACAGATAAAGGTGTGTACGTTATATTTTACACTTCCTTCCACCTGATTTCTTAAAATTTATTTATTTTTATTTTTTTATGTTCTTTATTTATTTTTGAGAGACAGAGAGAGACAGAGGGAATAGGGGAGGGTCAGAAAGAGAGGGAGATACAGAATGCGAAGCAGGCTCCAGGCTCTGAGCTAGCTGTCAGCACAGAGCCCAACACGGGGCTCGAACCCACAAACCGTGAGATCATGACCTGACCGAAGCCGGACGCTTAACTGACTGAGCCACCCAGGCACCCCAAAATTTATTTTTGAGAAAACAAGAGTGAGCGGGGGGGGGGGCGATACAGGAAGAGAGGGGGACAGAGGATC
>PISW01013115.1:0-28083 GCA_004023785.1 Mungos mungo
TGGACCGGACGCCAACCAAGGAGCTTGGCTGCATTCCCGGGAACTTAGAAATATGTACCTAGTATTGTTGATCCTTGAGTTGAAGCCAGAGGGAGGGCCAGATGCTGCATGGCCCCCCGGGGCTTCTGGAGGAGTTGGGGTGGCTGGGGCATCGGGACTGTGCTCGGGGTGCTGGGGACCCTCTGGAGCCTGGGAACCATGGAACCCACCAAGGCTCTGGGCTCCCTCATCTGTGAAATGGGAGTGGGGTCAGGACCCAGTGCAGGAGTAATTTCCTAAATGCCAGGAGCACACATGGGTCTGAACAGAACTGGGGCCTCAAGCTAGTCCTGGGGGGGCAAGTGTCCTTGAAGGTGTTTTCAGGCAGGAGATCTATGTTTGAGATGGGAGTGGAAGCATGTCCTCAAGGCTGTGCCGTGGGGCACACGTCCATAGAAGGAGTGTGTCTGGGGCCTGGTGGTCTCTGCACGTCCTCAGTGAGCTCCTTGTTCCCCCAGGATCCCCCTTCGCCGTGCCAGCCTCAAGAGTGGGAAGACAGAGAGTTGGTCTTGCTTCCGCAGGAAGGAGAAGATGTTTCGGGTTTTCATTCCCCGCCTGGTGAAGGCACAGAGCTTCTGCTGGGCGGTGCTGTGCGTGGTGGCCCTGAACACGCCCTGCGTGGCCCTGGCTCACCGCGACCAGCCGCAGCGGCTCACCACAGCGCTGTGGACGTAGCTGCAGCATGGGCCTCCCCCTCACCTCTTCCCGAGCTGCCTCTGGTCTGCAGCCTTGGAATGCCCTGGGTAGAACCCTTGTACTAGGCACAGTGCCCCCAAGGGCGTCTGCTGGGGCCTGAGCTCCCCTTCCCAGGTTCCAGGAGGCCTAGGTGATCTGTCGGTGTGGTGGGAAATGAGGAGGGTCCAGGGCACCCTGGGGGGAGGTAGGTGTGGTGAGCGGATGGACCGGAGTCCTCCCTTGGAAGGGCTTCAGACCCACGGAGCAGGGCACTTACCCTCATTTCTGTCTTCCGCGAGGCTGCAGCTCCCTCCCTGGACTCCTGAGGGGAGAAAGAGTTCCAGGGCTCCAGGGCTCTTTTGGGCTGTTTTCATTTTGCTTTTGGCTTTTGGAATCTGAGTGTGTCTGTTTCTAAGGCTGACTTGCCTGTGGGCCTAAGGACAGCCCGCAGGGGTCTGAGTCCTGACTTCTCCTGGTCCTGGCTGCAGTTCCCAGGAGTAAAGGAGGAGAGGAACTGGGGTGGCTGCGGCCCATCGCCCCTCTCCCCGGACCAGGGCTGACCTTCCAGGACCACCCTTCATGCCCTAGAGCTCTGGAGGCCCCAGGGAGGCCGGTCTCGCTCTGTCGTCCCACTCACAGGGGCTCTAAAGATGGAGGCTCATTAGCGGTTTCTGTCCTGCGGTCAGAGCCTCACCTTCCTGTTCCCTGGTGCTCCCCCTGCCTGGCTTCTGGGGCTGATGCGGACACGGGCCTGCGGGGTGCTCTCACAAGGGCCTCGCTCTTGCCCTGCGAGCCCTGCATGCCTGTAGCCGCCCGGAGGTGGCAAGACTGTTGACTTGTTTCCAGAGAAGAGCCCTCCTGGGTCCTGATCATGGCCCCTGGGGTACCGGCCACACTGCCCTCTCTCAGACCACTGAGCCTGGGCAGCTTGAAGCAGGAGCTTGGGCAGCTCTGGAAGGTTCTTCTGAGCTCTAGACTCTGATGGCTCCGCAGGCCCCTTGAAATACGGCGAGGGGGTGGCTTTGGGGTGGGACGCCAGGCTGCAGTTTCCCAGACTTGTACTGCACCCTCCTGTTGGGTGATGGTCCATTCTAGCAGGTGGTCTGGCCCAGGTCTCTGGGGGAGCCGAGTTCAGAAGCAGATGGGGGAGGCGCCTGAGGGGCTCAGTCTGTAAAGCGTTGGACTCTTGATTTTGGCTCAGGTCGTGAACCCAAGTTGGGCTCTGTGCTCAGTATGGAGCCTGCTTAAGATTCTCGGTTCCTTTTCTTCATTTTATTTCCTCACCCCTGGGGGTTGGGTAGGGACAAGGGAGATGGGGCTGCCTCGACTTGGCCTGCTGTGCAGCTGTTCCCTGGGGCTCCCTAGCCAGGCCTTTCTTTCCCGTGAAAGAAGCCGGCGGTGCCTAGTCAGTGTTGTGGGATTTGCCCCCCGAGTGGGCAGGAGGCAGCTGTCGTGGCCTGGTGGCATGTCTGCTGTGCGGGAGCACGGGGCTGAGAGTGCCCATGTCCTGGCCCAGGCCACGGGCTTCCCTGGCCAAGCATCCATCTTCCCCCTTGTTGCTGGGTCTTCTCTGTGATTCCCTGGGAATTTCTGAGACCCTTGGCAGTACCTGGGGAAAATGGCTGGTGAGAGAAATGGGTACATGCTAGGTGGGCACACCTCTGCTCCGTTCCCTGCACTCTGTTCTTGGCAGCTGGGCTGGAGCCGAGGAAGGCTGATCCAGCCAGGTAGGGCAGGTCTTTGCAGGAGGGAGAGGCGCTGGCAGAGGGAGAGGGCGTTCCCACCACGCCTGGCTTCACTGGAGCTCCCTAGGGGGCTCCAGCCTGAGACAAGCCACCCTGAGCAGTTTGGGTTCTGTGCACCTGGGCCGCCGGTCCCCCCGGGAGCCACCCCCAGGGCACCCCCGGAACCCCCAGACTGAGGCTCGAATGGTGAGGAGGGAAGGAGGTCATGCCATGCTCGGCTCCGCAGCTGGCTGTTGGGCTTTGTCACCCTGTGAGCCCTCGGTCTCCCGGGACAGGCGTGACCTACCTCTGCTCTGTCCCTCTGTCCCCCATGCACACCGTCCTCTTCACAGAACACTTTAATTCTCAACGTCGGCTCCCCTTTGGGGTGTGAATTCCTGAAGAGAGGGGTCAGCTCTGTCGCCTCAGTAAGCTCCAGGGATCAGCAGTGCCTGTCAGCTGAATGAATAATGCCGGAGTGAGTGGCTGAACACCTCTTCTTGGCCTCGGGGGGCGGCGGGGCGGGGGGGCGACTGAGCACATGAAGTCGAGGGGGTCTGTTCCTCAGGAGAGTGAAAGAGCAGGCAGGGCCGTTGGGAGGTCTCTGTGTCCGGCTGCATCCTTCTCTGAGAGCCTCCCCACTGGCAGCCTCTGTGCCTCTTCCTTGAAGCAGCCTCACTTGGGTCTCCTGGGAGCGAGATCGGTGCCCGGGCGGCTGGAGCTCCAAGGGCTGTATTGTGGGCGGCTGGGAGTCCTGTCTCCTTGGCCTCGTCAAGGACCTGACCTCTTTCCGTGGGGTGGCCCAAGGGGCAGGAGCAGGTGCCTCTGTGACCTCCTGTGGAGGGGCTCGGGGGCTCGCGGGCCAGGAGCTTGGGTCTTTGCATGTTGCCGGGGCCTTCTGAGCTGGGCTCGGGCGCAGGTGTAGCTTCTGTGCCACCCCTCACATCCGCTGCTCTGCACAGCCGGGACCCGGTGGCCGTCATTTAGGCCTGGCTGGGGCCGTTTCTTCTGCTCAGGTCAGTGGGCACCCACACCTGTGACGCTGGCTTCTTAGCGTCTCCAGGAATCAGCTTTGCCTTCTTAGGACTCATCCCGCCTGGCTCAGGTGCCGTAGTGATTTTTGGCTGGCCTCAGAGGCCGGGCTTCTTGTGGGGAGCTGCTGCCAGGGGCTGCTTCTCCAGATACTCAAGCCAGACACAGCAGGCGGCTCCCTACCCGAGACCTTGGGTCGTGCAGCCCTGGCGTGTCTCTCTGTGGGCAGTGAGGCCGGTATCTCTGCTCATCCGGAGTCCAGGCTGCTGCAGAGCCGGCCCTGACTGAGGCCACCAGGTCTGTATAGTGTGGCGCTTGGTGGAGAGCTGTGGAGGGGAGCAGGGGTCCGTGCCTGCAGGACCGGCAGGAGGGGTGCGGTCCCCTCTTCTCTTGTCTGCTTTATCAAGAGCTGCCAGAGGTCCAGTCTCTCGACCCGTCTGGATGCCAGAGGCCCCAGGAATGCTGGGTTGGTCACTTTGCAGTGACAGGACTCTCTGAAGCTTCTCTTCCACTCCTGCTCAAGGCCTGGGCCCTCTGGGGCACCTCTGCCTTGAGGTCTGAGCTGCTTTCCTGGCCCCTGCTGCTGTGGGGCCAGAGGCCATGGTGCCTTTGGGCCACCGCACGGAATCCTGTGCTCCTTCCAGCTCGGCTGTTGGGGAGGAGATCAAAGACAGTGACCTTGTTCTGATGTCTGGAATGAACAGTTTGGCCAGTGGCGGAGCCCAGCTGTGTCTCTTGTCTGTGGCTCCGCACAGCTTCTGGACCGCCTGTCGTTGATTGCTCTGACACAGCCTGTGGCTCAGGCTGGCTTAGGGGTTGTGTCCTTTCTGTGTGCCCGAGATTCTCAGCAGGCCCTTGAGGGTCAGCAGAGCTGGTGGCGGGACTCCTGGGCGGAGGCAGGCCCTGCTTGCTGCTGCTGTGGGGGCCAGCCTATGGGAAGGTGAAGCCACCCATGGGCATCTCTGTGTGACTCAGAGGGTGAGGGGGTGACATCCTCCAGTCCCCCAGCGAGCATTGGTACCTCCTGGGCACCTCATGCTGGCCAGGCCTGGGGATGCTCAGGTGGTAGGTGACACAGGAACAAACTGAAAACCAAATACAGTGATGAGGGCTCCCGAGGAAGGCGTCGGGCAAGGCCTCCTGGAAAGACAGGGTGATTCTGACTTGGAGGCTGAGGGGCTCCACCGGGATTAGAACATGCGGCAGGGGCAAGCATGAATGCGCCCAGCTTCCCTGTGGGGACCCTCCGAGGAGTACTGTGTGCCCCTAGAACTCTCTCCTGAGCTCCGTCCCAGGACCCCTCCTCCTGCGGAGGCTGTGTTCGTGTGCTATAGGCACTGGGCACGCGTTCTGTTTCCAAGTGAAAGAAGCATCTCTTTGCGCCCCTTCCAATCCCAGTCCAGTTGTCATCCCTGCCCTGGGCTGAGACTTCCGAGCTCAGGGGCCACAGACCAGGCCTGCAGGGCTCCATCCTGGAAAGGCCCAGAGGTCTTGTCCTCCAGTCCAGGCCGGAGCCAGGTGGGAGGAGGCTGAGAGCTAATGCCCCTCTTCTCCGGCTTCTCCTAGACTTTGCAGTTTGTTTTGCTGGGTCTCTTCCTCATAGAGATGTCCCTGAAGATGTATGACCTAGGGCCCAGAAGCTCCTTCCGGTCCTCATGCAGCCGCTTTGACTTTGGGGTGAGTAAGATCCTCACCAGAGATGCTGGCTAGGGGTCCAGGAGGGCTCGCTGTACCCGTGCTTGAGAGTGCACCCAGCCCCCTCCCACTAAGCTGTGCCCAGTGCAAGCTGGGGTCTGTGCAGCGGGGCCCAGGTGGTTGAGGGGACTGTGACCCTGTGTGGGTCAGAAAGTCTTCCTATGGACAGGGAGAGGCCTTTGGCAGAGGGGAGGCCTGTCCTGTTCAGGCGCTGACGTATGGGGGTTCTGGCCACAGGTTACTCCCCACCTGCACGACATCCTGCTCCCCACGCCTGACCCTGTGTGTAGACTCTTCAGCTCACTGAAGGTGCTGTGATCTGCTGTGTTCATGGTGCGGCCATCTTTTCAATGTGCTGCCGCCCCGTGGAGGGCTCAGTGTCCCCACAGAGCTCAGGGGGCTGTGGTCCTGATCCCTCACTGTCCTGCAGATCTGGATGTGGGCAGTTCAGGGGAGGACTGACAGGCCGTGACAGTCCAGCTCTCCTCGTGGGGCTGGGGGGGGCGGTCCGTGGGCCTCACAGGGTCCCCTCACTGGCCTCTTTGGGTCAGGGCAGGCTCAAAGGCAGGTGTCCCCAGGCCTCACTGGGACAGAGCCCAGGAAGCGGCACAGGCCTTCCCGGGCCAGCAGAGCATGTGGACACCTCTCTGGTGCCGAGTGCAGAGCTCAGGGGCGCGTTCTGTCCCACTGGAGGCTCCCAGTGACGTGCAGCCGTGCCCTCCCCGAGACCAGGGCACGCCTCTGCGGAGTTCTCAGGAGCCGGGGGCCTGAACGTGGGCGGAAGTACAACTTCAACTTGAAAATTCAGTGTGACTTTGAGTTTCTCTGTCAGTGGAAATGACGGAACATTGTGTCTGTGGCTTTGTTAAATTCTCTCAAAGACTCCCACGTTTTTCTTTGACCCAGGTGTTACTCAGAAGTGTGTTGTTTAATTTCTACATATTTGGGGGACTTTCCAGTTACCCTTCTGTTGTGACTTCGGTTTAATTCCATTGTGGTCTGAGAACGGACATTGTTGCCCACTTTTTAATTGGGTTGTTTGTTTTCTAATTGTTGAGTTTTAAGATTTCTTTGTATGTTTTGGATCCCTACTTTGATGAGATCCGTGGTTTGAAAATATTTTCCCCCAGTGTGTGGCTTGTGTTTTCACTCTCTTAACGTCAAGTATTTCTGATTGTTAATGGTGCAAGGGTTGCTTCTGGTTCTGTCATGGCCTCTGCGGGGAGCAGAAATCTAGCCTATTGCCTTTTATATGTCAATTTTGTATCCTCCTACTTTTCTGAACCCTCAAATTGTGTATTACTTTTAGAATTGACTCTGGTTTCTTTCTAAGTATATTGTCAAAACTTCTACAAATACAGTTTTAACTATTCCTTTCAAATCTTAGACCGCTCATTGTTTGTTTTCCTAATTTTTAAAATTTTTGGCATGATTGCACTGGCTAATACACCATCAGGTAACAGTGGAGTTAGTGGGTCCCCTTAGCTTGTTTCTGCCTGTATTTGGGTTTGGGGTGTGTGTGTGTGTGTGTGCGTGTGTGTGTGTGTGTGTAAAATCAAGGTACAGTCCCCATAAATTCCTATTTCAGTAAGTTTTGTCAGGAATAGATGTTTAATTTTGTTGAATGCCTTTTCAGCATGCTAGACATCATACATTTTCCCCCTTACATGTGGGGATTTATAGTAATGAACTTTCTACTATTGGACTGTCTTTGTGATCCTAGAGTAAACCCCACTTTGTTAGCATTTTTTAAAAGATTTTTATTTTTTAAGTAATCTCTACACCCAACGTGGGGCTTGAACTCACAACCCCAAGATCAAGAGTCACATGCTGTACTGACTGAGCCAACCCGGTACCGCAGTTAACATATTTTTTAATGTGTTGTTAATTCCGTTAACATTTTATGTAGGGTTTTTGGATTGGTACTTATGACTGACACCAGATCTTCTAGGGTTCCCAGACCCAATTCCAGCACGAAGCAAGCAATTCTCAGACATCAGTACCGAGCAATTCTCAGATCCGAGTAGGGTGTCCAAGAATTCAATTCATTTCTGATCCTACCTGCCAGTAGATAGCATCAGCTTCCTCAGGTAAGGGTTCAGTCCTACTCTACTGAGTCCTACAAGCCCTCACTTCAGTCACCAGTCAGAAGGCTCAGGCCATCACCTGTGCTTCTGACCTGCCAGCCCCAAACTGGAGGCTCCAACAGCCTTCTCCTTCAGTTCTTTAAGTCCTCACGGGACTCAGAGAAGCACTTACGTTACCAGTTTGTCCGAGGATATGAAACAGGGTAAGAATCAGCAGGTAGGTGAAGAAATACGTATGGTGAGATCTGGAGAAAAAGATGTGGAGCTTTCACGCCCTGTATGGGCAAGCCCCTCTTCCCGGTCTCTCCCTGTTCACCAGCCCAGAGGCTCTCCAAACCCGGTCTTTGGGCTTTATGAAGGCTTTGTTGCAGTCCTAAGTCATTGACCATTGGCTGATTCAACCTCTAACCCCTACTTCCTCCCTGGAAGTCAGGGTTGGGCATGAAAGTTCCAGCCCTTTCATCATGTGGGTAGTCCTCCTGGCAACAAGTCCCAGCCCTTGGGTGGACTCTGAAAGTCACCCTCATTAGTAACAGGACACCCGTGTCACCTTTATGACTCCGAAGAGTTTTTCAGAAACTGGATGAAGGCCAAATGTATTTGTGAAATAGATTTTAGACCAAATAGAGATTTCTTAGAAGCCATTATATTGTATATTTTAGTGTGAGATGTGTTCTATAGCTTTCCTGTCTTCAAGTGTCATAAAGGTTTGATATGAATACATGACAGTTACAATGTGCTTCACTTAACGTATTCATTACTGAAAATCAAATGTTGTAATGTTTCACATTTCCTATTATTTTAAATGGGAAAATGATAATGTACTATACAAATTATAATGTATTAAAGTTGATTGTACTCAAAATCCCCCATCGATTTGTAAAAAGATAACTGAAGCCTAGGTAAGCCCTGACAAGCATCCACTCTCGTATAGGACAGAAAACGCTTCCCCTGACCACCACAATGACAATAGCGGTTAGTGGACAGTTGCTTTGGGCACGTCCTTTATTGAAGCTCATTGCATTTTTCCAAAACGTCCACACACGATTCTGATCGTCAGCCAGCTGAATTTTGAATCTTGCCTGAGAGTTTTTCCCTACTTGTTTCTTCGTTGTTGTTGTTAAAAGTGTTAGATTGAGGGGCGCCTGGGTGGTTCAGTCAAGCGTCCAACTCTTGATCCTGGCTCAGGTTGTGATCTCGTGGTCATGAACTCCAGCCCTGTGTGGGTTCCTGTCCTGAGGGTGGGGCCTGTTTGAGATTCTCTCTCTGCCCCTCCCTCCATGTTTGTGCACATGCGCTCTGGCTTTCTCTCCCTCAAAATAAATAAACATTAAAGAAACGTTTGGGCTGCCTGGGTGGCTCAGTCAGTTGAGCATCTGACTTTGGCTGAGGTCATGATCTTGTGGTTCATGAGTTTGAGCCCCGCATGGGGTGAGCACAAGCCTCGTGTCGGGTGAGCTCGAGCCCGGCTTCCAGTGAGCCCCGCTTCTCTTTCCTTCCCTCCTCTGTCCCTCATGGGATTCTCTCTGTCTCTCTCTGTCTCTGCCTCTGTCTGTCTGTCTGTCTCTCTCTCTCTCTCTCTCTCTCTCTCTCTCTCTCTGTGTCCTTTGCTCACTTGCGTCCCCCCTCCCAAAAATAAAGTAAATAAATAAAATCTCTAAAAATATTCCTATATCTGTATTCTAGGAAGGGTTTAAATCTGTTGTTTCTGCTGCCTTTCATCCATGGTGATCTTGCTTCCTCTTATGTTTGGTGGTATTTTTTTAAAATTTATTTATCTTGAGAGTGTGAGAGAGCACAAATAGAGGAGGAACAGAGAGAGAGAGAGAGAGAGAGCACAAATGGGAGAGAGGCGGAGGGAGAGGAAGACAGGTAATCCCAAGCAGGCTCTGTGATGTCTGTGAGCAAAAAGCCCAACCCGGGACTCAAACTCACGAACCCGTGAGATCATGACCCGAGCAGAAATCAAGAGTCGGAAGCTTAATCGGCTGAGCCCCACCAGGGGCCCGTTTAGAGTTCATATATGACTGACCTTCAGCCACCATTTCTTGCCTGGGGTTTTGTGAGATAATGAAGCCTTCTATAAAATGAATCAGTTGACTACTTTTTCAGTTCTTCCAAGGATGGTATATTGCTGGTGCCATTCTGAATGTACAGGAGAGAAATTCTTTCTATAGCATGGGTGTCTGTAGGGTTTAAATTCTCTTCAAGTTGACAAGGGTTGGCCAATGTGCGGGGCCAGATGAGGGGCGCTTCTGTCATTACATTTGCTTTCCTAGAAGCCCAGAGCACTGTCGTCAGTTTAGTCCTCTTCGGGGGGAGCAGTTCAGTATGAACCCTCATGTAGGTCTCTACTTTGTAGGGACCCAGGGCTCAGGGTTCTTACCCCAGCCTTGGTAGGCCCTGTCCCCACTAGATAATGTCTCAGTTCGTAATCCAGGACACAGAGATGATGGGGGCGCCTGGGTTGCTCAGTCTGTGAGGCATGCAGCTCCTGGCTTTGGCTCAAGTCAGGATCTCACGGTTGTGGGTTTGGGCCCTGCATTGGGCTCTGTGTTGGCAATGCAGAGCCTCCTTGGGATTTTCTTTCTCTCTCTCTGCCCCTCCCCTGCTTGCTCGCTCTCGCGCTCTCGCTCTCGCTCTCCTTCTCACCCTCTCTCTTTCACTCACTCTTTCCCTACATAAAGAAATTTAAAAAAAAAAGAAAGAAAGAAAATGGAGATGATAACACAAGGAGTGAGTGCAGTCAGGAAGCACAGGGCACTTGGACGATGTCCAGCACATGGTTGTTTTTCACAAATGTTCTCTTCCTTTCTTCATCCTTTGCTCTGTTGTCTGGCCATTTTGCTTGGTGAAGCGTCCTGTTTCATGATTAAACTTTTGTTACTGTCAAGTTTTTTTTTTCATAACTTGCTTCTAACGATGAATTTACTTAGTCTGCAGCAGTTTCATTTTGATCCTTTCTTTTCCTCCTGGTCTTTGACTTAAGTGATGCCTTTTGTTGTTGCTGTAAATCTGTTTCCGGAGGAGCGTTTCCATCCAAGGTTTAGCATCTTTGTTCTAGTCCTTTCGAGCAGCAGAATTCCTCATTGGGCCTCTCTTGGTCCTGCCTTATTGTTACTGTGGAAGAGTCTGAAATGCTGTGGCTTTAAAATCATAAATGTTTCTTAATTTAAAAGTAATCTGTGCTCATCATGGAGACAATTTTTAATTATTATAAGTATAGCAAAGAGAATTAAAATTCCTGTCAGCCATTCAGAGATTACTATTATTATTATTATCATTATTATTATTATGGTGTTATTTCTCTTCCTATACACATTATTTTTTTGGAGTTGAGTACATCTGGGATATACAAGCATGCAATCTTTTTTTAAACCTATGATATCGTTAGTTTCTTTTGTCACGGAAACTATTTGTAGACATTTTTAATTTCTGTAGTAAGATGGTTCGTATGCATAGTCTTTCTCCTGTGGCTGTACACTTTATAATTTTTTGTTTTTGTAGAAGAACTTAACACAAACACCTTTGTGAATACAGACTATTGTGTGCATGCTTGACTTCCTTGGAAGATCATGTCTTACAGATTAAATCAATAACTAGATTTTTTTTAGGACTTTATTGCCAGATTGCTTTCTGAGAAGATTATATAGGGATGCCATCAGCAGGGAGTTTGGTGGATTGACGGCCGCTGCTGCCCGGGCTCTTCCGCACGTAGCCAGGACCTTTTCTCCGGCCCAGCTGTCTTCTGCAGGACTAGTGGCCACACAGGCCCCGGGGATAACCACTCTCATTTTTGCTACCCTTTAACAATTTCTGCTTTTATGTGTCTTGTAAGAAGTAAACATGACGTATGCCAGTAGGCACTGGCTCCAGGTCACTGCACTGCCCTCCTGTCCCTGGGGTCTCAGGTACTCTGTTATCCACAAGAATGGAAACATATTTCGGGATAGTTAAAAATGAAAAGTCACTGTGAGAAACACACTATGCACAGACAGCAAAATCAACTTAACAAGAACAAGGTCATGGCCATTTTAACCCCAGGTAATTTGATTAGTGGGAAAGCAAAGGATGGAGCTAAGGGACAGGGTGTGAGAAGCGAGGAGCAGAACCCATGTGAGATGGGCTGTGCTCAAGTCCTCCCTGGGTCACTGTCCTGGCTCTGTAGACATTTGCCAGGGTCCTGAAGGCAGAATCCCTGGCAGGGTCTGGCTGGACCACCATGTTCAGGAGGACAGCCATGTCCAGGGCTGCTCCCCCCTGTCCCGCTGGCCAGAGATTCCCTGCAGAGGCAGTGGGGCATTCTCGCCTTTCCTCAAGGAGGCCCTGAGCTCAGAACCACGCAAGGGAGCCTGCTGGTCCTGGTCTCTGGGGCCAGTGTGGACTTTGGTGTTCTTAGGACATCTAGACCATCAGCCCCTAGTGGAGGCAGAGGTGTCCCCAGCCAAGGCCACAGTGCTTGGTGCTGCTCCCACCCTGATCCTGATACAGCGAGAAAGGAGGAAGGGTCTTCAGTGCTGTCTCAGTCCCCAGTCGTGATCTGACTGTGATTGGAGGGAGTCTCATGTGATGCTGTGTTCTTAGCCACACAGCCTTCCGTGGCTGAGTCCCTGAAGACCTGTATGGTTGGGGATGGGACAGCCTCTGTTGCCTGGGTGAGACCTATGTGATGTGGGCTTCACATGTACCACACCTCTAACTTGGTGGCCCTGTGTCCCTGTAGGCAGTACCATGGACCTGGAAAGCCAAGCTGAGAGGAAGAAGGAGGTGGAAGCCGATGACCTGATGAGGAGTGGCCCCCAACCTATCGTCCCATACAGCTCCGTGTTCTGTTGAAGCCCCATCAACCTGTGAGTCTCCTTCATCTGCCCATGCTGTGTGCCTGTCCCATGTCTGTGGCTGTGCCCCAAGTGCACAGTAGCAGGGTGTGCTGACATGACCCGGGAAGCCAACTGATTCCATGCACTTTACATGTTCTAATGCCCTGAGCATCACAGCAATCTGCAAGGACATACTTCTCTTACCTCACCCTACAGAGGAGGACACAGAGCCACAGGGAAGGTCCATGGCTTGTCCACAGACACAGCCAGTCAGCCCTAATGGTGGAACTAGGGTTTAAATCCAGTTGGTCAGTCCCAGAGCCTTCCTGTTAACCCCTACTGTGGCAAGGGTTCATTGCCGCACATGTGCACCCAATTTGTGGTCCATCATGTACGCACGCTTCTATTTGTCCACTTTCCATCATGCCCAGCATCCATGCATGTGTGTGTGCGTGCACCACATTCACTCACATGTCTGCCTATTTCTCTCTTCTCTGTTAATCACAAAGTCACCAGCATTTCTCATCCAATCATCAGCCCAACTGCTACATTATTAGGTCAACCAGTATTTACATACTAACAGCACTCTAGGTGCTGGGAATGCTTGGTAATGAGCAGAACAAACAAGGATCCTTGTCCTTAATAAGCTAAGTGAAGGTAGGAAGGTCATGTTGGGTCTTGGTGGGAGGTGACAATGGTGAGGAAGGGGAAGGAGACCATCCGTGGCAGAGGCAACAGAAAGAGCGAAAGTTGAAGCACTGAAAAGCCAGCGTGTTGGAGCAGGGAGGCCAGAAGGCAGCCAGATCTGGTTGAGTCAGGCTTCATTCTCTGTCCTCATCCCTCCAGCTTGCAGTCTCTCCATCCGGCCTCCATTGTCCATCCTCCCTCCTTCTCTCCATGCCTTCACTCAACACACATTTCCTGGGAGCTTGCTCTGCTCTGTTAGGGAGCGTGGCCCTGCCTGTGAGCACTGCCGTGTGGTGCAGGAGGGGGCAGGTAACATCTGGGAGCAGCTGGGGAAAGTCGGGGAGCCTTTCTGGAGGAAGGAAGGAATCTTAATTGAATCCTGAAGGGCAGATGAGAGCTAAGGCGAAGAGAGAGGAACAAGCATTCCTTGTGGAGAGAAGAGAAATCTCAATGGTCCAGAAGTGAGAGTGTCGGGTGCAGAAGAGCTGAAGACAGAACTGAGTGAAAAAGCACAGAGGCCAGCCAGCTGTTTTGTGTCCTATGGAGAAGCCATGACTTGCCCTTAGAGCACTGAGAAGCGCGGAGAGGTTGTAGGCTGGGGGGTCCGTGGCAACATAGGCTACACGTTAGCAGGATCCTGGGACAGCACTTAGTAGGTGGTCAGCGTTTTTAGGAAAAGATGGACGAGATCTGACATGTGGAGGTTTGGGAGTAAAATGCTTGGGGAGAAATTTTGGAGACAGAATCAATGGAACTTGATGATAAATTAGATGTGGAAGGGGAAGGAGATGCCAGGGATGACACCCAGAGTTTCTGCCTGATGGCTGGGACCTCACCAAGCCGGGGGCAGGTGAGTACAGACCCCGCAGAGCTGGAGCAACCAGTGGACATCTCAAGGCCAACTGGGTTCAGGGGCAGATGCTAGGGGTAGAGCTCAAGGTAGATGCTCAACCCTGAGATGCAGAAGGTAAGAGGCAGAGATGGGGCGTCCTGGAGCTGGGAGGAAATGTGTGTCTGTACAGAGGGAGGCATCGCCATGGGAAGGGCGGCCCTGGTGGGTGTGGGGGCCAGAGTGTGGCAGTGGATGTGGTGAGGAGGAAAAGCATAGGAGGCCCTTCAAGGCACAGAGAAGTGGGTGGGCGTGGCTGGGAGGTGGGAGGTCCTTTCTGACCCAAGGCCCTGGGAATAGGGAAGTGGTGGTAAGAGGAAGGGGCAGACCCAGAGGTGGGACACACGTCTGCCCCCCGTACAATGGTTCTGAGGCTACTCCTCTTTGTCACCTTCACTGCCCTCCTACAGGTCTTCCTAGACCTGCCGGGTCACCATCTGCTGCTGTGTCCTAGCACCTGTCAGCTCTGAGAGTCTCCTGTTGGGTGATGTCCCCACTGTTCTCTGGTGCCCTCATTCACCACTGCACCCTCCTGTCTGGCCTGTGCCTCCACACAGCAGAAGAGTGGTCAGTGAGGCTGTCAGTGCTGCAGGTGGACAGGGGACTGAAGGACAGGTGCGCACGTGCAGCTCTGGAGGCTCAGACAAGATGGACCAGCGTGGACCTGAGAAGCTTCCTGGCTCTCCAGAGAGGCCTGCTTTCCCTAGGAGTGCTGGTGTTCAGCCTCCTCTCTGGTGTATCGTCTTCTTGCAGGGAGAGGCCAAGCACGTGCTCTGGTGCAGAGGGCAGGGCGGGGGGGGGGGGGCGGGTGCAACCCAGCCTGCTTGTGGGTCTCCAGTGATCTTTGCTTTGCCCCACAGTCTCCGCTGCTTCTGCCATTACATCATGATCATTCGATTCTTTGAGATGGTCATTCTCATGGTCATTGCCCTGAGCAGCATTGCTCACAACGTGAGCACCTCACTCAGGCTGTGGAGGAGCTGGGAGGTGCCAGGGTCCTGTCTGTTCTCTCCAGGGGTGTGGGGATGAAGGTCTGGGGGCGCCTCTTGGCCCAGCCCCAAGTTATAGACAGGAATAGTGAGGTGAGGATATGCCCAGGACCAGTGCCACTGCCAATGGGGATTCCTCCCATGACAGTGACCCACAGGCCCCCTGGCCGAGGAGGTGTCTGCTCAGAGGCCTGGAAGAAAAATGTGTTCCCCCTGAAATAGTCTTGGCTCAAGCTTTCAGCCTAGTCTTTGACAATAATCTTCCTGTTGTTTCTAGGCTCTGAATACACAGACTACATTTTCACAGGCGTCTTTACCTTGGAGTCAGTGACAAAGGTGAGATATGTGGTTACCCTGGTGGCCCCAGGGCTCTGCTCACCCTCCCTGATGACTGAGATGCCCCAGGGCCCCTAGAGCCTCTGATGAGGGCATGTGGTGGGTGCGCCCTGGGTGTGCTCAGAGAGTGCCCGCGCAGCAGTGTGGTCATGTGTGCTGTGGAGGGCAGAGGCCAGTTCGTGAAAGATTCACCACAACGTATTCCAGCTTAAACTGACCCTCAAAAAGACTGTGGCTCCTGAGATCTGCAGCCCTGCTCCAGCATACCCTGGAAGCTGGCTGGTCTACACACAGCAGAAGCTTGAGATGCCACTGGTCCGATAAGATAAACTGTTCTTACCCTTTGCCATCAGACTGGCAAATGTTGCCCCAGAAATTTGGGGAACAACAAAAAGTTCCTGTTTACACTCACCTTCCTCTTTCCTTGCACACCCTACAAAGTACACTCCCAGCCACTCTGATAAAGGAAAGCCGAAAGAAAATGCCCCTGCAGCCGAATCTCCAGGAAAGGAACTCGGACCTAGAGACTGGGTCTGGGCGCGACACCAATTTTCTCCGAACTTGTAAACATACTGGACTGGACCTTTTCTAGTCAGTCATCCTGCCTGCTCCCTCCACTGTGAAAGTCGCAGGTGGAAGACACTGGACCCATTGCTCTCAAATTAAAGTGGCCCACCCAACCACATTCCACTACAATGGACTGTCAAATGGACCAAAAATCCTTTGAAGGTCTGGTTGGTAAAAGAATGTACTGGGTAATTTTATTTTTGATAATTTCCTCAATAGGAGAAACATTTTCTGACCATGCCCCTGTCCAATACCAATGGATAGTTAGCAGAACTACTACAGGACAAATTCGAGCAAATTCTACTTCCTACGCTTCCCTTACTCTAACTTTTGACCTCTGTGACATATTTCTAAAAATTGCTATTAATTCATTTGGGGTTAGTGCATACAGGAATCCCTATTACCTAAGAAAGAGAAATGAGGAGTGTACGTTCCTAAGGGAAGCACAACTATATGCATGCCCCTCTGGTGCGCCTCCCTACGGCCAAGGACAGGCCAGTTTTACTGCACCTTATGGGTTGCGAGACTATTGCTAGTTGGATTAATGGGAAAGACCAGTTTATATTATCCATAGAAGTGGTGTCTGTTGCTAAGAACCAATGTTTAGTCAATATAATTATTAAAAATGGTTTAGATACCTCGATGGAATACAAAAAAAAAAACCACATAAGGACTGAGAAAATATTCCCCTGGCCAAACGTTGGCATTAAGATTACCATTCAGAGATTTAAAGTTAAAATTGCTTCAGGGGAGTCAGTGGGACCAAATCCTGTAATTAACCCTCTCTTTGACTCTGGGAAGCTGGTGCCCAAGCCCCCAACCCATTCATCAGCTAAATTCAAGGCCCATCTTTCCAACTCCACTGCCAGAATGATAACTCAGTTCCCTGCAAGGAACGGGCCGAGTTTAAAGGAGACTGACACCTTTCAAGCCTTATATTATACCTTCAAGTTTTTAAATGCTACCAACCCCAGCATATCACCAGATTGTTGGCTATGTTTGGACCTTAGGCCTCCCTACTATATAGGGATAGGTGTTCCAGTCCCGTTGGGAAAAGGGGAAGACCGAGTCAGAAACCTAAGTGACAGCCAGATCAAGGGCCATTGTACTTGGGGGCGAAATCTCATTCTTACCCTAGGAGATCTAGGAGGAACAGGAACCTGTTTCTATGAAGTTACCAGATCAATCAGTCCAGGTATTCACCTTATTGTAACAACACCATCTACTTGCAAAATGATACTCATGTGGGAAGCGTCCTCTACTTCTTGGTACCACCCTCTGGAACTTGGTTCGCCTGTTTATTGGGTTTAACCCCATATTTAAACCTCCATCTTATGAGCCAGAGGTCTGATTTCTGCATCTTAGTTCACCTCCCTCCTCAGGTTTTCTACTTTTCAGGTGAAGGAGGAAGAAAACATCTAGGCTTCATTCCCCAATCTCGGTTTAAAAGAGAGCCCATTTCCACCATCCTAGTGCCCCTCTTTGTGGGGCTAGGAGTAACAAGGTCCCTGGGCATGAGTACTGCTGCTTTCATTACAGGAGATAAAAACTTTAAACTTTTGAGTAGACAAATTGATAAAGATATATCATATTTAGAAAGAAATATTGATAAGCTATCTGAATCTGTAAATTCTTTAGCTGAGGTAGTACTCCAAAATAGAAGAGGTTTAGATGTGTTATTTCTATAACAAGGAGGGCTTTGTGTAGCTCTGGGGAAACAATGTTGCTTTTATGTCAATAATTCAGGAATCATCAAACAGAACTTGCGCCAGATTAGACAACGATTGGATGAAAGAGAAAAACTGAGACAAAATAAGGAAAATTGGTATGAATCTGTATTTTCCTGGTCCCCATGGCTAACAACACTCCTAAGCACCCTTGTGGGACCCCTCATTATTCTCTTCCTAATAATTACAGAACCCTGTTTGATAAAACTACTACTTCAGTTCATAAATCAGAAAATAAGATCTATAAAGCTTATGGTATTACGTGGCCAATTCATCCCAATAGCCCAGATGCCAGAGTAATGTTATTCAAAGGTTTGAATAACTAACCAACAGGAATGGGGAATGTTGTAGGTTAGCTTGTAGAATGTAATAAGTTAAACTTCTTATGGAATGTAATGGGTTAACTTCTTCTGGAATGTAATGCGTTAACTTATGAAATGTACTGAATGATTTGCTACAAACCTCTCCCCTCTCCTCTTCTATGGTCTGATCAAGGCCACGCCTACAGAGAAAGTGCTTAGTCACTGCCCCACTATGATTGGTCATTTTTTTTTTTGAGAGACAGAAAGAGACAGTGCGAGCAGGGGAGGGTCAGAGAGAGAGGGTGACACAGAATCAGAAGCAGGCTCCAGGCTCTGAGCTAGCTGTCAGTACAGAGCCTGATGCGGGGCTCAAACCAACGAACCGTGAGATCATGACCTGAGCCGAAGCCGGATGCTTAACCGATTGAGCCACCCAGGTGCCCCTGATTGGTCATTTTAGAAGAACAAAGAACAAACTTGATAGGTTCCCACCAAAACTGGTGATCGGCGTGTCACAGTGTAATTGGCTATCATAGATTTCTAGGTATGTCTATATAATCTCAATGTATTCTTTGTTCAGGGCCATTCTCTGCTCCTTAGCATCTGGATTTCAGGTTTGGTCCAGCCGTAAATAAAGCTTTGCCTCACTTCAATTTGGCTTTGGTGGTCTTTTCAACATCAGCCCACAACACTTACCAGCAATGTGTCCTGAGCAAGCCTTTTATTCTCTTTTAACTTCAACTTTCTCGTCCACAAAATGGGGACTTCCTTCTTCCCCTCTTTTGCTTATATTAAAATATGTAGGAATATGTCCCTAGGATGCATGGGCTCCTTGGGGGGCTGATTGGGCTGGTCATGCTCCCAAGGGGTGTCCTCAGGCAGGAGGGAGTGTGGGATGGTCCCGTTGGGATGACTCTTTCTCCATCCTCCTGGCAGGGTCACCCCAAAGAACTGAGTCATAGCCCAAAGGAGCTCATAGGCCTGAGGGAGGTCCCTATTGTGCTTTCTGGCAAAGGAGCCCTAAGCATGACTCTGGACTGTGACACCTCTTATCTTTGTGACTTTGGGCATGTGGAGCAGGGGGAAGGTGGGGTAAGAAGAGGAGGAGGTGGGGGTAAGGGGGAGAGGAGGAAGGGGAGGGGGAGGAGGGGGGGAGGAGGCAGGCCCAATGGGAACTGTGGTGTTTGACCTAGGGAAGAGCTAACTGGGATGACACAAGACTTGTCTGCAGTTTGCTGAATGCGGAAGGAAATTTGTGAGAACATAGTTCTGCAAGATACTTAGGATTTTTTTTAACCTTTAAACTTTCAAGAATTTCACATTTAAATGATGTCTGGCACCGGCACATGCCTGCCCCCCAAGAGGCCATCACTTTGCACTCTGTCCAGTGTTTCTTCTGGTATTCACCTCACTGTTTCCATATGCCAGGATTGTGATGTTATTCCTGACTTACTGCCTTCAATATCACATAGCAACTCTCTGTCTGAGGGATGGGCCCCCCTTTTAAGACCCTACCTCCTCGAGTCAAGTTGACCCTAATGGAAAAAATACCAACCATTGTTTCACTCTCCTACCCTCCTCCTGGTGGACAATTAAGGATTGGGCAGTTGGGCTCTGGAAGTCCTAAAACGTAACCTATAAATTATAAATTAAAGGTTAACTTGTTTCTCAAGATACTGTTGCAAGATTCTACCCTTTAACCGCAAAGTTCTCGCTTCTGTGCACCTGCTTCACCTCCCCTTTGGACCTATAATTGGTCACTTCAAATCTCTCCTGAGACAAAGAACTCTAAAATTGATAGGTTTCTGCTAGATCTTATGGTTGTGTGTCAGAATGTGATTGAACCCCATGCAATGCCATAAAGTATGATTGGCGACCTCAATGATGATCTTTCTCTGCTTTGCTATGACCTATATAACCCCTGAGCTTCAGATTGGTGGCGCTCTCTCCTGAGGACTTGCCAACATTTGGGAGGGGCCGTTTGGCTGAACTAAAATAAAACCCATTCACCATCTCCGTTTGTGTCCGTGGGTTTCACTCTAGGTGACTCCCTTCAGAAGGGAAAGAAAGGTCTAACATTTTGGAGGTCCCAGCGAAATCCCGAGAGGAGAAATTTCATTCAGTCGGGCCCTGGCACCAGGCTGCAGCTTTGGAGATTGGTTTGGGTTAATTTTCCAACACCTCCAGAGGTAAGATTTGTGCCGGTCGCTACCAGTTTGAAGGTTGGGTCTGAGGAGGCTGACGAGCCTGGGCTCTCGCCAACCCTCCCAGCCAAGACGTTGGTCTGGGATTTAGGGCCTTTGGGTCATTTGGTGCCTTTGGGCCATTTGGGGTCTTTGGACCATCTGATTTGGGCCTGATCACCCCAACATTTGTCTCATTTCTTGTGAATGTTTTCTGTTTTGGGCGCCTCTTGTGTCTGTCATATATGTTTGTTCTCATTTTGATTGTCTTGTCACTGTCTATGTCCCTGTGCTTTGTTCAATATTCCTGGCCAAATAGGCAACTCAGGGTCAAAAACGTATATGCTTCTAGAATGTTTTCTTACTAACTTCAAGGCCGTCTATCACCGGAGACGGCAGATGAATATGGAATTAAATTTTCTAAGGGCAGGTTGCGGACCCTCCGTGAATTGGAGTGGTTAACTTTTAGAACCAGGTGGCCACCTGAGAGCACCTTCAACCCTTCAGTCTGTCGGGCTGTATGGCAGGTGGTGACTGAAAATCCAGGGCACCCAGACCAATTTCCTTACATCGACATTTGGATGCAGGTCTATGAACAGCTGCCCACGAGGTTGCATCATTGTTCTCTTAAAACTAACTGCAGGGTTTTAGTAACAGCAAAGTGCACTTCCATGGACATCTAGGTCTTGCGAGCCAGGGAGACACTCTTGTCTTTCCTACCACCCAGAAAACGGCGCCAATAATCTGTGAGAGTCACCTGTCTGAACCTCCGGAGGTAAGCTAGTTCATCATCTGAATTTTAAATGCACATGTGCTTTTGTCTGGGGTATTCAGCGGAAGGCTAAATACAGCACTGATTCCCACCAGGGACCACACCGAGACGTCGGTCAGGCCATTCAGTAAACCTGAAAACACCTGTTTTGTGGCCACTTCTGTACCTGTTTTTGACCTGTTGTCATTGTCATTCTATGAGAGGGAATATAATAACCTCTGGTGTGTATGTGAATGTGAATGTGGGACTCAGTCTGGCTTACCTGCCGAGTTCGATTCTGTGGCTCCATGGGTGGGCACCCTTAAGGTTCTCAAAAGCCTATGGAGTCTGAGTGGGCCCATCTGCGATTCCGTGGTGAACAGCATACAGTCTGTTGTGGCATTGGAATAGGTTCTGATCTCAAGTCACAAAACTGAGACCGCTATGGCTAGCATCACCTAAGTTCCTTTGGGACACAGCCAGATGAGCATCTGACTGGTCTCCTCATTAGAAGGGACAGCCCTACACCTTTGTCTGGCTATGCGACACCACCTCATGGGGACATTATGGGGTTGGGACTGTGCAAAGGAGGAGACCTTATTGGTCTGGCTGAGATAAAATCAGACTGACGAGGACACTAACTCTCTCTGCTCCTCTGCCTAGTAGATGTGAGGGCTTCTCCCTCATTCATTTCCCAGGTTAACGGCTGTAGTGGTCTGCCTCAGGATGGAGACTTTAAGGAAATATTTCCCAAGCAGCTGCTGAAACTGATTTTGTTTCAGGGAGATTTTCCTGTCTTCTCCGGACTGACATGGACTACCTAATTCTACTTGTTAAAATAAAACAAAAGAAACCTGAAGTCTGCTCCTGTCTGAGCTGACAAAATTTTAAACTGGGAATTTTTTTCTCTGCCTCCAGCTGGCACCTCTCCTCTTTTGCCCTCCCTTTCTCCACTCCTTTTTAAAAGTTTTTTTTAATGTTTGTTTATTATTGAGACAGAAACAGCACATGAGTGGGAGAGGGGCACAGAGAAGGAGACACAGAATCTGAAGCAGAATCCAGGCTCCGAGCCATCAGCACAGAGCCCGACGCAGAGCTCAAACCCACAAACGGTGCGATCTGACGCAGAGCTTAAACCCACGAACCATGAGTTCATGAGCTGAGCCGAGGTCGGACGCTTAACTGACTGAGCCACCCAGGAACCCCAACCCCCACTCCTTTTCTGCACCACCTGCGTGGGGAAGGGCCAACCTGCATAACTGACTCCTAAAAAGGCTTCAGGCAACATCAGTTCCTCCCCCTGCCCTAGGTGATATATTAAACACCACAGAAGTCAGATTCCCCTGCCCAACTTTCTAGGTCATAATTAACTATGGGGGAACAAAGGGTCTTACATGGACTCAGGTAAAACTTATTCAGTGTTTAAATTAATTTAAGTATGTGGGCTTGGGAAAATGACTTAGAGTGATGGTTAATTATGTCTGTCTCAGTTTCCATGGGTAATTGTTAAAATAGTTTTAAAGGTTCTTACTGACCTATAACGTTAAAGTTTTGCTTGCATAATAAATTGAGATGGAATTCATTGGCTATCCAACGAGATAAGAAGCTAAAGCACTAATTACTAGATGTAGGTTTCTGCTTTTGAGTTGTTAAAAAAATGGCTTTGGGACAAAGTTTAAAGACCAAGAAAAATTGTAAAAGGCTCATGAAGGAAAATCATTAAAAAAATTATGGTGCCAGGGTAGACTAAGGTTGAGATAAATTAAATTTTAAAAGTACACTGGCATACGGCTAAAACTCTGCTTTTCTCTCTGTTCAAAAGACAAAGTTTTCTTGGATTGTTCTGCTCTTAATAAGAAAATGTGAACGAGGGTTTTCTCTTTTTGTTTGCTAAAAAGACCAAAGCTTTGGGTTTCACCTTTGTCAGCTCTTTGCTTAGTTAAACTTCTCAATGTTAAAGGAGCTAGGTTTTGCTAACTATATAATGCTATACATTTGCCTTTGGGATCTTTTATTGCCACTTTGGTTGTATAAATAGAGTTTTAAGATTTGTAATAAACTGTAATTCTATTTAGGATGTGGTTTATAACCTAGGTTTTAACAAACTTCCCGGTATTTAAATGGTATAAAAGTCTTTTGACCAATTAGGCCCTTGGACTTAGGATGCCAAGTTACTGGGAAAAGCACTGATGTACAATGTACATTAGGCTGTATTGCTTGGGCAAATGCTGCTACTGCTCAAATATATGTGCAGTTCCTAAAGTTTTAATGTTTTGGTATAAGGTCAGTACTTAATATTTTGATTACTTAAAGTGTTATGTGTCACAGAAATAACTGAATTTTTCATCAATTGCATCATAATTGTAGGTTAGCAAAACTGAGTAAAGAATTGAAAATTGTTAACTTGCTGTTTTGGCTTCTATAAATTGCTTTGCAAATGGATCTCTCTATTCGCTGTTCTGACTGACTACGTGGTGACCGCTATATGGCTCTCTGCTGGAGTTATCTGAAGGTGCTAACCTGTCCTGCCCCTGTAAATTCGCCTGCTTTCTAAACAGAAAACTTAGATCGTAAATTGAACTTCCACTGCCCTGTTTGAAGCTGACGAGGCAAAGCATATGTGTGGGAAGTCATGTAATCACTGTCTCACAGAACCTGGAGTGCCTTTCTATAATTGGTCATTTCAAGACCCTCTTGAGAGAGAGAACTTTAAAACTGATAGGGTCCCACCAGAACTACTCTCTGTTTGTAAAAATGTGACTGGGGGGTCCTGAAATGCTGTAAACTTTAATTGGTTAACTGAATAATGATGTTTTATGCTTTGCTAAAGTCCATATAAGCTCACTGCTACCTTTGTTTGGGGGCATTCTCTGCTCCTTAACACCAGGGAGATCCGGTTTGGCCTGGCCACAAATAAAAGCATGTGGCCATAAATAAAATCATGCCTTGCTTCTATTTGGTATTGGTGGTCTTTTCATAATCACCCTGCAACATTTGGAGGTCCTGCCGAGATTTCCAAGACCACCCGAAATTTGGAGGCTGAGAGATTTCCTCAGACTTGGCTTAAGTAAGGTATGCGAGGTGGCACCAATTTTTGTTTTCTGTTTTATTTTCTGTTCTGCTGGCCAGATCTGTAGCTGGGAGGGAAGGCTGGATGCAGCTTACTTCCCCCAGGCACCGGTGTGTTGAAGATGTCCCCACTCACCACTGGGCCCTTATGTCATCTGGGTCTACAGGCCACCTGGGTCTTTCAGACCACCAGGGTCTGCAGGTCACCTGGGTTTTTGGACATCACCTGAGTCTTTGGACCATCTGCGCCTTGTGGGGCCATCTGGACTTCCAGGCCATCTGGGTCTTTGGACCATCTGGACTTTTGGGCTGCCTGAGTTGGGCTTGATCACCCCAACCATTGGTTCTATGTGCAGTGTTCTGTGTGTTCTGTTAAACATTTCATGTTAATCTCTGGTGTGACCCACTGTTTAACCTCCATCATGGGTCAGTCTTCTTCCAAGCCTTGTTCCCCACTTGAATGCACGTTATATAACTTCTCTGGTTTCAGGAAGAGAGGAAAGAACTATGGCTCTAACTTAAAGCCATCCTGACTGCGGACACACTGCCAACTGGACTAGCCCCCAGAGGGCTCCTGTAATCTTAAACTTGCCTCTTCTGCCTTCCCCTCCTACTTTCTGTTTCTGCACCTACTTGGGTGTGATATGCCTCATTGCCTCCTCCTCCCACCCTTGAGGGCAAAGAGCAAAGTGCACTTATATGAATTTCTAGATTTTGGGAGCCACGGAGACACTCTTGTCTTTCCTGCCACCCAGAAAACGGCACCAGTAATCTGTGAGTCACCTGTCTAACCCTCTGGAGGTAAGCTAGTTTATCATCTAAATTTTGAATGCAACATGTGTCTGGGGTATTAAGTGGAAGGCTGGACACTCGACTTCCCACCCCAGGACCACACTGAGATGTCCACCCGGCCCTTCAGTAAACCTGAAAACACCTGTTTTGTGGCCACTTCTGTACCTGTTTTTGACCTGTTGTCATTGTCATTCTATGGGAGGGAATGTAATAACTTCTGGTGTGTGTGTGAGTGTGAATGTGCGACTTGGTCTGGCTTGCCTGCCGAGTTTAATTCTGTGGCTCCACGGGTGGTCACCCTTAAGGTCCCAGAAAGCCTATGGAGTCTGAGTGGGCCCGTCTGCGATTCCATGGTGAACAGCATACAGTCTATGGTGGCATCGGAATAGTTTCTGATCATAAGTCACAAATCTGAGACTGTGGCTAAGCGTCACCTAAGTTCCTTTGGGACACAGCCAGATGAGCATCTGACTGGTCTCCTCAATAGAGGGGGCACCCGGACCCCTTTGTCTGTCTTTGCAACATGGCCTCATGGGGACATTATGGGGTTGGAACTGTGGAGAGAAGGAGACCTTATTGGTCTGGCTGAGATAAAATCAGACTAACGAGGACACTAATTCTCTCTGTTCTCTGCCTAGTAGATGTGAGGGCTTCTCCCTCATTCATTTCCCAGGTTAACGGCTATAATTGGAGCCAACTGTAGTTAGTCTACCTCAGGACGGAGACTTTAAGGAAATATTTCCCAAGCAGCTGCTGAAACTGATTTTGTTTCAGGGAGATTTTCCTGTCTTCTCTGGACTGACATGGACTACCTAATTCTACTGGTTAAAATAAAACAAAAGAAACCTGAAGTCTGCTCCTGTCTGAGCTGACAAAATTTTAAACTGGAAATTCTCTGCCTCCAGCTGGCGCCTCTCCTCTTTTGTCCTCCCTTCCCCTTCTCCTTTTCTGCACCACCTGGGTGGGGAAAGGTTAACCTGCATAACCGACTCAAGACCTCGGGCAGCCTCAGCACCCCCCTCCCCCGCCCTAGGTGTTGAGGAACGAAAGATCACAGAAGTCAGATTTTCGTGCCAAATTTCCAGGTCAAAATTAACTTTGGGAAACGTGGACTCAAGTAAAACTTATTCAGTGTTTAAAGTAATCTAAGTCTGTTGGTTTGAGATAAAAACAGAAACAAACTTGTATTCTACCCGGATTTGCTAAAGGTCAAATAAGTTCCTGTTATCTCTGCTCCAATTTGTTAACACATATGACTTAAAGTGATGGTTAATTTCATCTGTCTCATAGCTTTCACGGGCAATTGTAAAGATAGTTCTAAAGATCCTTGGTAACCTATAACATTAAAGTTTTGCTTGCATAATAAATTGAGATTGAATTCATTGGCTATATAATAAGATAAGGAGCTAAAGCATTAATTACTAGATGTAGGTTTATGCTTTTGAGTTGTTGTAAAAAAAAAAACTAAGGATATTTAAAACTGTTAAAAACATGCTTTGTACTTAATTGGTTCATAAAATTGCCGTCTAGGAAAAATTCTGGTGTAAATACCTTTCAGCTGGTTACTAAGTCCTCAATTGGAGACTGACGTTTCCTAAGAGTTAAAATTCTGCTAAGTGTACTTAAGACTGTTACAAATAAGAAAAGCAACCCTATATGCAGGCAAATAAGAGAGATGTGTGTATATATATATGAAATAAAATTACATTTGTGTTGAGGATAAGAAAAAGTAATTTTGTCCTAAATGAGACTGGTTGTTTGGGGGAAAAGATGGCTTTGGGACAAAGTTTAAAAAATTGTAAAAGGTTCATAAAGGGAAATCATTAAAAAGAAATTTTATGTGTACTCAGGATAGACTAAAGTTAAGATAAATGGAATTTTAGGGTACACTTGTATGAGGTTGAGATTCTGCTTTTCTCTCTGTTCAAAAAGACAAAGTTTTCTTGGATTGTTAATCTGCTCTTGATCAGACAGTGTAAACAAAGTTTTTCTCTTTTATTTGCCAAGAAAACCAGAACTGTAGGTTTCATCTTTATCAGGTCTTTGATTGCTTAGTTAAAACTTCTCAATGTTAAAGGAACTAGGTTTTACTAACAACTATATAATGCTGTGCATTTGCCTTTGGGATCTTTTATTGCCACTTTGGTTGAATAAATAGAGTTTTAAGATTTGTAATAATCTGCCATTCTATTTAGGATGTGCTTTACAGCTTCCTAAGGTTTTAGCAAACTTCCCAGGATTTAAATGGTAAAAGGAGTTTTGACCAATTAGGCCCTTTTACTTGAAATGCTAAGTAACTTCAAAAAGCACTGTTTTACAATGGTAAACCTTAAGTTATACTGCATGGGTAAATGCTACAACTGCTCAAATATATATGCAATTCCTAAAGTCTAAATGTTTTGTATAAGGTCATTACTTAATATCCTGATTACTGAAAGTGTTAAGTGTCACTAAATTTATTAGTCAATTGCATCATAATGAACTCCCATCAGATCTTTAACAATGTCCATTTCTGCGTGTTTCTTCTTCAAGGAGAGTTGTAAAGAGAACTTTTGGGACAGATGCAGGTATTTGACATCTTTAAGATTAATACTAAAATGGGTAAAAACTTCCAGAGCTAAAAAGCTGCATTCAACCTGAACGAGAATTTAGAACATGTGACTAAATGAACTGAGAAAAAATTATAGTTTTGTGACTCTTGTTAAAAATATTGCCTGCTTACACAGATTAAGAAAACTTTCTCTTAAGACATCTATGATATACAGAAATGACATAAAAGTATTTGTTTGTAAATTAAAGCATTTATCTTTTCTCTCTACCTAAACCCTCTGAAATTCAAAAACTCCCAGTGAGTATTCTTTCTTTCATGGCAATTATAATTGTTTGCATAAGTTCAATAAGAATCTCTTCATGTTGTAGCAGACACCATTGGAAATACTGGGTATTTTACCAAGGCTTTGACTGGGATGCCATATTTAAGAGTCATGTATAGACTCAGATGTGACCAGACAGCTTTAAGGAACTAAGGTTGACTTTATGAAACATGGAGCCATAAAACCTCGTGGAAATGTTGGCCAGATACCTTACTTACAGAGTTCCCAGCAGCCTCCCCAGGTGAGTAAAGAAGGTCACTTCCTGGCAGGTGCAGGAACCTCAGCACATCTTGGGGACCTCGTGAAGAGGAATTTTGCCCAGTTCACCAGGTATTGCAGGCCTGTCAGATGGAAGGTACTTGGCTTGGCTTCTGGCCTGGAGAGGCTCCTAAAAGTTCAACCTGGAGATTCCTTATGAAAGGTCCCAGCAAAGCAAACTTTAAAAGATCCTCCTAAACAATCACTCTGTGCACCTATTAGTATTTCTCTGTTAAAGGAGGCTTATTGACTGTCCAGGGCCTGCCGTTTCAGGAATTATTCTCTTAATGATATCTCTCAGTTTCTCTTGTTGTGCCTGTGCGTATTTTATTTCCCTACTCTGCAATATTTGGGACTCGCCTTCTTGCACACTTTGGCTTGTTTCTTGATGTAGTCCTAAGAAGGAAAACAGACTGACAAACACCGAGGGAACAGAAGCACACATACACACAGACAAATCAAACAAAGAAACACATTACAGGGGGGAAAGAAAAGAAAGAAAATGGGAGGGAAAGAGACGAAAGGAAGAGAAGAAGAGAAAAAAGAAAGAAAAGAGAAAGAAGGAAAGACAAAAAATATATTTAAAAG
>PISW01013116.1:0-28053 GCA_004023785.1 Mungos mungo
AAAACCACACTGAGATACCACCTCACACCGGTCAGAGTCGCTAAAATGAACAAATCAAAAGACTATAGATGCTGGCGAGGGTGTGGAGAGACAGGCACCCTCCTACACTGTTGGTGGGAATGTAAACTGGTGCAGCCGCTCTGGAAAACAGTGTGGAGGTTCCTCAAAAACTGTCGATAGAACTCCCCTATGACCCAGCAATAGCACTGCTAGGGATCTACCCAGGGGATACAGAAGTGCTGATGCATAGGAGCACATGTACCCCAATGTTCATAGCAGCACTTTCTACTATAGCCAAATCATGGAAACAGCCTAAATGTCCATCACCTGATGAGTGGATCAAGAAGATGTGGTATATATATACAATGGAGTACTATATGGCAATGAGGAAGAATGAAATATGGCCATTTGTAGCCAAGTGGATGGACCTGGAGGGTGTCATGCTAAGTGAAATAAGTCAGGCAGAGAAGGACAGATACCATATGTTTGCATTCATAGGTCTAACAGGAGAGACCTGGCAGGGGACCATGGGGAGAGGAAGGGGGAAAGAGAGCGGGGATGAGTGAGGGATACAGATCAAGGGAGACTACTGAATACTGAAAAGGAACCATGGACTGAAGAGGGAGGGGGTGATGGTCATGGTGGGGGGCACTTGTGGGGGAGAAGCACTGGGTGTTATATGGAAACCAATGTGACAATAAACTATTAAAAAAAATAAAAAAAATTGATACACCATGACCATCTCCAGTATTATTAAAAAAAAACAAACAAAAAAATTGATACAGAGGTTTTGTAATTAAAATAAGAGATGTTACTATGGGGCACCTGTGTGGCTCAGTTAAGCGTCCGACTTTGGCTTAGGTCATGATCTCAAGGTTTGTGAGTTGAGCCCCGCGTCAGCCTCTGGGCTAGTAGCTCAGAGCCTGGAGCCTGCTTCAGATTCTGTGTCTCCCTCTCTCTCTGTTCCTCCCCCATTCATGCTCACTCTCTCTCTCGCTCTTGCTCTCTCTCTCTCAAAAATAAATAAACTAAAAATATTTTTTTAAAAGAGATGTTACTATGTTTTGTCACTAGAGAGTTGAAGAGAGATGGCTGGTTAGAAAGATTGTACAGGTCCTGCTACCATTAGGGGAACCAGATAGAATAATCTGGTAATTCCAGCAACCTAAGACCCTCTGTGCAGCGCTTATGATCCACATCCTCACCGATTTTGTGTCCCTCTGCTTCACAGAGGACTCTGCCAACTGATGAGACCACCACACTGGCTGCTACTGCTGGAAGAATATCCCTGCATCTGCCCTAGAGTAAACTGTTTCTGCAAATTTCCATCTGTGTGTCTCAGTACAGAGTGGAAATTCACTTGAGCTACATGCAGTCACGAATGATTTTGTGCTTAAAGATATTTGTACATATGACAGGATTTGTCCAAAGACCTATTTTCAGTCAGGCATACCACTGAGTGGTGGGGTTTGGGGGTAGGAACTGTACAACCTCTGTCCATGTCTAACCACGAAAGGCTCCCTGTATTTAGCAAAATGACCTGGCATTTGTTAAGTGGTGAAATTACTGCAGAACTTTTGCAAAGGATTCTTCGAAATGTATTACCTACTTTGTCTTCATCTTTATAGCAGTCCTTTGGTTTTTAATTTTTATTTTGTTGTGATTGTCTTCATTTTTTCTCTGATAAGGAAACTGAAGCTTAAAGCAACTAGGTAAGTTGGTCAAGATTTCACAGCTGATAAGTGGTAGAGCTAAGACGTTTATCCAGATTTATTTACTTCATCATGTAAATATGGTCTACTGCTTGTCAAAATATAAGACATGTACATCTGTGCTATGCATGGGTTATTCTAGGTGACACACAGACATGGCCTTTATAAATAATAACTGAGTGAGAAAGCAATTTTCTTAGCAATCTTCTTTTTATTATTCTATTGCCCAATGAAAAATGACTCTCATCCCATTCCTTCTCTTTCATATAACTCCATTTCATTTTCTTCAGTGAATTTGTTCCAACTCTGATTAACTTGTGTGCTTATTTGTATTGATTGCTGTTTTGTCCCTGTTATGGTCCCAGTGAGGCCAGATACCTTGAGTATCCAGGAGCTGAGTAGGAAGACAACAAATATCACTTATATGAATGAGTGGATTACGTTAAGGAGAAAGTCACTATTTGGGGCTAATGAGTCTTTAATGACTTTCTAACATTTGGCAATATTCTAGTTTCATAAACAGAAAACATATTTGGGATTAGAGCATTTGGCAGAATCTAGAAATCCTAACTATTCTATATGACTAGCAATTCTAACTTTGTATTTAAGCTGTTTCCTTTTTAATTATATATATATATATAATATTATACACACATACATATATATATATATATATATATATATTTTAAATAGTTTATTACCAAGTTGGTTTCCCTAGAACACCCAGAGCTCTTCCCCAAAGTGCCCCTCTCCATGACCATCACCCCCCATCCACTTCCGCCCTCACTCTTCAGCCCTCAGTTTGTTCTCAGCATTCAAAATTCCACATACATACACACACATATATTTTTAAATAAGTGTGTTGAGAGGAGCACCTGGGGGGGCTCAGTCAGTTGAGCATTCAACTCTTGATTTTGGCTCAGGTCATGATCTTAGAGTTCGTGAGCTTGGGCTCAGGTCATGATCTCACGGTTCATGGGATCGAGCCCCATGTTGGGTTCTGGGCTGACAGTGTAGAGTGCTTGAGATTCTCTCTCTCCTTTTCTCTCTGCCCCTCTCTGACTCACTCTCTCTCCCTTTAAAATAAATAAAATGAGTTCTTTGTGTGCAATCTTTCATTTATGCATGTGAGAGGGTTTTCTTTTTTTAATATTTTTACATTGTAGTACTTGTTTTGCTTGTTGGGGTGTTTGTTTATTTAATACATTCCGTCAAGGACAGAAATTACATGCTGGTTTTTTTTTCCCCTAGGAAGTGTGTCTTGGGCTTTTCCCTTATTATTTTCTTTACTTTTTTTTTTCTCTTCTTTTTTTGGTGGTGGGGGTGGTCATGTTTAAATGAAGTTGCTTTTACAACACCAAAGACTTAATCATCCATTTCCTATATTAAAGGTAGCTACTTTTTGGCATGGACCTCAAGTATATTGTAGTATAGAGATGGAATTTAAGGAAAGGTATTAAGCAGGCTGTGTTTTAGCTTATGGGCAAGTAATAAATTGTATCATTTATCTTGAATGTATCATAAATAAGCTGCTATATAACGATTGCCACTTCAGATAGCTGTGAAATTAGGTGATTAACTAGTTGTTACTTAACCTTCTAATTTCTGTATAAGTCTAATTACATGAAATAGAAGTTGGTGTTTTGATTTTTTACTTTGCTTTTCTGTTTGGAATGTCATTGTAACTACTGTATTGTAAATGATGGAAAATAATTGCATATGTTACAAAAAAATAAAATTAAAAAAATTTAAAAAATTAAATGAAAAAATTTTAAATAAATGTGTTGAAAGACTATATTTAATTATATATATATATATATATATATATTTAAATGAGTGTGTTGAGAGACAACAATAAGTAAACAAGTATATAGGTGTTGGAAACTTATCTCAGCGATTGTGAATGTTACATTCCATCATCAATGAAAATAAAGAGAATATTTTGTAGTGGAGAAATAAGTAAACTGTGCTTTAAAATGCAGCTAAACAATTTAATGGAACAGCAAGGCTCCAGAAGAATTCCCAAGGAAATCTATTTCATGGTTCCTCCTCTCAATTCAAATGGGAAGACAGTATATTCATTGATGTTATATGATAAATGATCAAGATACACAGCATAATGCAAAAGGAAATTTTTAAAAAGGGAGAAATCGATTTGGGCTTAGGTAGACAGGAAAAAATAGCTTCAAAGGGTTGGAATTCAGTTGTGTTCTAAAAATAGGCTCCAGCTACACACCCACCTACTGATTAAACCAACATCAGTTGAATGCCTACAGTGAGAAAAATAAAATAATGTACCAGGCATTCTGGAAGAAACCACCCTAAAGAAGTTTCTTCCTGCTCTGAGAACAATCACAGTGTAGTGGGGTTAGACTTAGAGTACTTGACTCCTATATAAGTGTATAAAAGGAAAGCTGATTCAGAGAAAAGGGTGACCAAATTGCATCTGATGGGGAAGGATCAAATCAAGAAAAGTTTTCCACAGGTGATGGCTGTTGGGTTAACTCTTTAAGGAGGAAGAAGAATGTATGCATAGTTGGGCAACCGAAGAAGGGAAGACAAACTCAACTGAAGAAAAGTACAGACAGGTGTCAACGTGGATGGCCAGGAAACTGGCTTAATCAGCAGGAATGGAAGCTGGTTCAATGAAAAAAGAGGGTTCATATTGGAAAGTCGAGGGAGACCATTTTACCTAAGTAATGAGTGGTCAGACTGGGGGCACTTCTAGATATAGTGTGTTCTAAATCTTGTATAATTTGGGGCCCTCTTTAAGAGATATAGTATAAAATTTTGAATGCAATTTTAGTTGTAAACAAAAATAATTATAGAAAAGCAATCTCAACAAACTTCATGTTTTAGAAAGCTGACAAAGGGCACCTGGATGGCTCAGTCAGTTGAGCATCTGACTTTGGCTCAGGTCATGATCTTGCAGTTTGAGAGTTTGGGCCCTGCATCGGGCTCTGTGCTAATAGCTCAGAGCCTGGACTCTGCTTCGGATTCTGTGTCTCCCTCTCTCTCTCTGCCCTTTCCTGGCTCATACTCTGTCTCTCAAAAATAAATAAAACATTAAAATTTTTTTTTAAAAATAGAAAGCTGACAAACATTTGCTTTAAATCTAGAAACATAACATTTTTAATTAAATCACGGCTTGAACACCTCTATGATTCTTTTCTTTATACAAGTTTTGCCTGACACTTGTTGATTGCTTCTTCTTAAGACAATGGCTTTGTAATATAAATTTCCATGGAAAGAATAGAGAGATGATTGCTTTTAACCTGTAGTGTGACAGATAGGAATTTATTTTTTTTTCACTGTTAGCTTAAAAATGGTTCTTTTAGCTTCACAACTCATTATAAATAATGTCATGCAAATTTTTAGGATTGTCAAATTTGATAAAACTGCTATGAAATATCTTTCAGATGTAAGCTGAAACATTCTTTGATACTTCAGGTTTTCTTGGGCAATGACTAATCTTAGACACTCTTTGAATTGATGGCACTCATTAACAAATTTGTAATCCATGTACACATTATAATGGCAACTTATGAATTTTATGTTATCTTTGTCAGTTTCAGATAACTTGTCAACTTCTCTTCTGTCAGATGTTAAAAAGGCCTATGACTATGATCCTTCCAATGCCATCTGACATGAGGCAAAATCAGGGTGGAATCAAACAGTGGTCCTAAGTGAATATAGTTAAAGTCTGGTACTTTTGCAAACTTTTCAGAAATGCATGGCCATATGAAGACATTGGTAAGGCCCTGCCCGATCTTGGAAAGGGATCAATGCAAATGAGGTACCTATAGGTTAACTTCAATTGGCTTCATAGCAATTCCACCTCTGGGTAAAATTTTTGAGAATTTTGAATGCCAGGATGAGGAGATTAATCCTAAAAGATATAGTTGATGAAAAAATAAGACACCTTGAATAAGAGCTGTAAACTGAGGGAACACAAAATGCTAGTGTGGATTTTAAAATGTAAATTCTAGAAGCTTTTGGGTGACTCACTCGGTTAAGCGTCCAACTTTGACCCAGGTTGTGGTTTGTGGGTTCAAGCTCCGCATTGGGCTCTCTGCTAACAGCTTGAAGCCTGGAGCCTGCTTCAGATTCTGTGTCTCCCTGTCTTTCTGCCTCCCCCCCTCCCCGTTTGCACTCTTTCTCTATCAAAAATAAATAATAAACATTAAAATTTAAATTAAAAAGTAAAATGTAAATTCCAGAATAAATTTCTGTACAAAGTGGTATGCTAGTGGTCCAAGAACAACTGCTCTTTTACGGGTGAACTTTGCTTACCTCAAAGATGCTGTTCCTAAAACGGAACTGTCAATTCAGTGAATATTACCTTATTTTGCAGCGAACTGCATGAGTCAGATGAATGCCCTCCAGGACACTGCCAAGCCTGGAGAAGCTGAGGAGCAATAAAGAATGGTTAAGGAAAATGTTCCAATGCATTAAACAGTGAAAAGTACAGATCATTTTAGGGTTTATGAGCTAAATTCACCTTGAAGCTATAATTTTCATAGGAAAGCAAGCTTGGATCATGCTGCAGGATAAAAGCTTGAAGCTAAGTTTCTCCAGAGGGTACTTCTGGGGAAAAGACATAAACTGAAGTGTGTGTGTGTGTGTGTGTGTGTGTGTGTGTGTGTGTGTGTGTTATCACTAGTACAGTAACCATTTCAGTGGTGCGCCCTGCATGACTCTAGAGAATCTCCTTTACCCTCTAAAAAGGAAGTGTAACAGTAAATCAACTGATGATACAAGGGAGTAAGGTTAAGCAACACAAACAAATGACTTTTGTTTGTTTTCCTGTTCTTTTGATTTAAAGAGTAGCTTCTATTCCCATTCAGCAGTTGTACTCAGACCATTTTTAGCATCTGTTAGTGTTCACTGAATAATTAAACTAATAGTGGTCACCATATCTGAGCATCTACAACTTACTTTCTGCATTTATAGCTCCAGCCAAAATCTCTGAATGAGGATTACCAATTTGCCCATATTACAACTCAGATTGGCAAAGAAAGGGGAATGACTCTTGCAGAATAGAAGACACATAAGAGAAGGAACAGCTAAAGATAATGTACAGACTGTGTTGGAATCCTGATGGGAACAAAATTGACTATAAACATGTTTTGAGAAAATCAGATTGATTTAATAAGGGCAGACTATGAGGTGATAGTACAGAAATAGCATTAGTTTGGGGAGATGTGATAACAGCATGGCATGGTGTTTAGGTTAATAAGAAGTCTGTATCAGACATCCTGAAGTGTTTGTGGGTGGAATGGCATGATGTCTGGTATTATATTTAAAATAGTCCAGTGCCCACACATACAGAGTTAGGACCTGATAGAGGAAACAAAGCAGGCAAAAGTTTCATGATTGTAGAAACTGGTAATGTGGACATAAGAGTTCTCTACATGATTTTCTCTGCTTTTGTAGGTGTTTGGAAAGCTAGTTAGTTTTCCCAGTGTTTCCCTTTTCTCCTTGCTGTGGCCCCAGTGCTGTTCCCTTCCTTCTCTCTTGACAGTCTATTGAGCGGAGGCCTCTGTTTCTTTTCAACAGCAGCACAGAAAACACACTTAACATAGGCTGAGAATAGATCTGAAAGCTACCCGAAAATACATTGTCTACAGGGTCTACAGCTAATGCCATGGGTATATCATAAATATAGTCAGGTGGGCTGCCTGGGTGACCGAGATGGTTAAACCTCGACTTGGTTTTGGTTCAGGTCATGATCTCACAGTGGGTGAGTTCAAGCCTCCCCCCGACCCCACATCAAGCGTCAGGCAGAGCCTGCTTGGGATTTCTCTCCCTCTCTCTCAACCCCTCCCTGGCTTCCGCTCTCTCTCTCTCTCTCTCTTTCTCTCTCCCTCTCTCTCTCTCTCTAAAGAAAGAAAGAAAGAAATGCAAATTTAAATATATATATATTTTTTAATATATTTAATATGTATTAAATATATATATATAGTTAGGCAATATTATCTCTGAATTATAATTTTAGACTGACAAATATATTAAAAATTAAGTTCATATTAAAGAACTTTGGTTGAATAAAATATTCCAATAATAAATGTCATGTATTGAGCTTCTAGTCTGAACTGCGAAATGCACTAATTTCTTGACTTACATTATTATTCTCACTCAATCTCCCCATTAGCTTTGTGAGGATAATAATATTATTTTCATTGTATAAATAATGAATTGCCATAAAGTAATTTGTTCTGCATGATTCCATGGCATGATTTTTTGTTTGTTTGCTTTCTGTTAAGGTCTTCCAGGCCATTTCTGTCCTTATTTGATTATAATTAGAAAAAAAAAACCCAGAAAGACAGAAAAGTGAGTGAATATTTATTGCTTACGTCCACTGTTTAGAGCAGGAAGTGTGCTAGATACTTCACAAATGTTGTCTCCTCCATGGCATTGTGAGGCAGTTAGAATCATTGATATTTTCTCAGTATGGCAGATGAGAAACTGAGTGTCAGACCTTGTCAGGTAATTTCTGCAAGACCACACAGCTGGTGAACTTGTATTGTCTTATCCAAGATTATCTATCTCTGAAGCCTGTGTCCTTCAAAGAAAACTATATAACTATTATCTTAGACATAAGTAATACGTCTGTTCATTATAGAACTAGATATGGAACACTGACTAGGTAGCCAGCAATGTATTGTATGTAGGGAAGGATACAAGAAAGGCCCCATGAAGTGATTCCTATACTTACTACACTTAGAGAAGTATATCGTGTTGCTGAGGAGAGAGTAAGGCTAAATATATACAATAACAAATAATTGAAAATATGTGCATTAGACTAACACATTTTAAGAGACTAAATTTGGGTCCTTATTAAGACTCATATAGCACAGGAAGAGTTTTGCACTTAAACCCTAATAGTATATGTTGGAAAATATTTTATGGCCAGGTACTCAAAAATCAATATTTTTTTTCTGAGACAGGCCTTTGACAAATGATGCATTTAAAATTTGTCCTATTTTTAGAATGTAATATTGTTGTTCCTAGGAGTTCATGGCCAAAGTGCTTTGAAATAAAAATGAATTATACCATTAAGAAAACTTGAATCAATAGGTGAATAATGGGAAACACTTTAATACTAAATATCAAGGTTTGTTCAACTCAGTAATTCTAGAGTATGAAAATACAGTGGTCAAAGAAAACCATTAAGGAAAACATGTGGTTCTCTTTAGTCTTAAAATACATATTCTTGGGCCACGTGGGTGGCCTGGTCAGTTAAGCATGCTATTCTTGATCTCAGCTCAGGTCTTGATCTCAGGGTTGTGAGTTCAAGCTCTGCACTGGGCTCTGTGCTGGGCATGAAGCCTTCTTAAGAAAGAAATAAAATAGGGGTGCCTGCGTGTCTCAGTCAGTTAAGCGTCCAACTTTTGATTTCAGCTCAGGTCATGATCTCATGGTTCGTGGGTTCAAGCCCCATGTTGGGCTCCTCACTGTCAGTGTGGTACCTGCTTTGGATTCTCTCTCTCTGCCCTTGCCCTGCATGCTTGCTCTCTCTCTCTCTCTCTTTCAAAAATTAATAAATAAATTTAAAAATAAAATAAAATAGTACTCTTTGATCTTCAAGAGAAAGACTGCATATACCATAAGCATAAGTTTGTATTTTGAATCATGTTTAAGGAATCATCCTCAACATTGGGAGGGAACCTGGGAAGCCCTCTAGTTACGTGGGCTATCTTGTCAGACTAGTAATCACAAGATATGGGATCCAATTCTGGATCTAGTGCTAACTAGCAGAGTTCTGTTGTATAATTTCCCATAAGCCTCAATATTTGCATCTGTAAGAAATGTGATAATTGAACTAGGTGATCTCCAAGATTCCTTCCAATTGTGACATCCCAAGTTTCTATAAGGTACATAATGTTAGAAGGTAAGATGTTTCCGTGATGCCTTTTATATGTACAAGGTGTGTACCAATACTTACCCTTGAACTACAGCTTTCCTCACATGCATTATCAGAGCCACCACATTTGTAGCCAAAAGCCTGGTGGAACTAGTCAGTGTGTACCCATTCATCTTGCTCAGATATGGAGAGAGTAGTATAACTTTGTGACTTTATCGGATCTCTTGTCCAAGGATAAACCTGGACTCCCAAATTGGACAGATGTCATGGTTGTAGTTTGATTTTTTGTTTTTGCTTATTTCTTTGATCCTCAGTTAAAGGATTGAGAAGTTTAAGAAAGATAGCAACGTTTTAGGGTTCATCAGATGCTGATATCTCATATTCATTTCTTTGACAGCATGAGGAAAGCGAAAAATGGTAATGGGAAAGAGGACCAAAAGGTATCACCTCCTGTCTCATTCCCAGAAAACTTTCACAGTTGTAACAAGTGGTAAAAGAATATTTTGTCCCTAAAAGCATACTTTATCTCTGGTAACCAGAAGACCTTCAGTGGCTCTCTGAGAAGGAGTATGGAGGGCAATTATGGAAGCACATGAATTTATCTTGCTTCCTAACATAACAGAGAAATTCAAGCTCACTGTGTATTGTCAATATCATGGGTATATGGAAAACCTCCATTGTAAAGAACGTCAGTATTCCATACATTATTACCCTGTATTTCAAATGCATTCCACAGCTACTCACCTGGTTATCTACTTTGATTCTCCCTCTCTTTCCATCACTCTCTGCCCCATGTTGAATATCTTTAATGTAACAGCTATCTTTTTTTCTCCAGACACAGGCTTTCTAATAGGCTTGACTCCATATTGTATGTATTTGGCTGAGAATTCTTTTAAAAGTTCATTTTGTGCTTTTATCATAACCTTGTAACATAACCAAGCTTCTTTAAAATTATTCACTTAGAACAGATATCCCCCCCAATTTATTGGAATGGATTTTTAAAATCTGTGGCCCTTCACCTGAAGTGAATGAGTATTATTGCAATGGCTGTTCATGGCAGTCAGACATATCACCTTGAATATTATTTCTTTTTGCCATCTCTAAAACAATGACAGCAGGTCTATTGAAGCTTGCTGCTTAATAACTTCATCCTGCAAAAATGAAAATTATTCATGGAGGGACGATTTATTCCCTTGTTATGTGTACAAAACATTATAATACTGGCTATCTTAAAATGCAGGAGCTGTCATAGAGTTAGGGTAAAAATACGAGAGCATTCTGTTTAAAAAGGGACACTTGGAAGGCAAAATACAACACTTTAATAAGCTTAGGAAAGATGCCAGGAATTTAGTCCCTTTTGAAAAACATCGGCTATGCCAGTTCCAAAGGATGCCAGGCACATTCTCAACAACCCTAGCATGGCAATATAAGTACAGTACTTTGAGAGGTGCTTGCAGGGTTATGGAAAACCCACCTATAATTCAATTGCTAAAAATCTGTTTCTGTCCAGATTAATGAGTGTAGGCTTTCTTTGTATTTCCCTCCACATTCTTAAGCTTTCTGAGGAAAAAAGGACTTTAAAATTATTTCTAAGTTTTACAGTTATCTAGCATATTCTTTTCAATTTTTTTTAAGTTTATTAATTTATTTTGAGAGAGAGATAGGCGAGTGTGGGAGGGGAAGAGAGAGAAGGAGACAGAATTCCAATCAGGCTCCGTGCTGCCGTTAGCAGAGCCTGATGCAGGGCTCAAATCCACCAAGCCATGAGATCATGACCTGAGCCGAAACCAAGAGTCAGACGTTTAACCGACTGAGCCACCCAGACGTCCCTATCTTGCATATTGTTTTAGTTTAGCATACAGTGTTGGAACGGTCTTAACTCTATGGCATTGCTGTCATGGAAATCAGCATGGCTCTGGGATTGGAGCACTTTGACAAAAATCAACCTTCTGGCTGTCAGCCTTAAAGCTAATTAAATGGCAAATATTTCACCCCTAGAATATTCCAAAGAGTGAAAATGTGTATCATTTTCTATTTTAGGCTTTTTCAACTATAGGAAGATAGGCAACCTTACTTATACCTACACATTAGGCTATAGGTTTCCCCAGAGTCTTGCTTACTTATTCTTCCTCTTGTTTTTACTGAAGTAATGCTTTCTCCTTTTCCATGGCTTTTGGTTTTTTATCCAAATGTTGTAAGTCTGAAAGCCTACACGTACATTAACTAATACCCATTTTAATAAGGAGCGTCTTCCCAGGTTACTGCGAAGCAATGCCAAGAAACAGAAGGCATAATAAGCTGTGGGGGCAGGAAGGGCACATCAGAACAGAAATATCTAAATTTGACTCCAAAATCTGGCAAACAGAAAGATGTTCTGTACCTGCTGATGAGGTAGTCGAAAATGCTCGTAATACTTTGACTTTACTGGTAGAGAAACAGGAGCACATGAAAAAGTGTTCGAGAAGCTGTTCCTCCTACGAAGTGTCAGCTGAATGAAGCTCCCCATCTAAGTGTTGATAAGTCTCTATTACTGTCAGCTGAATGTATTTGTCACTGCCAAGTGCTCTACAGTTTTGTGAGCCTTCAGGAGCATTCTCTATCAGCCTCACTTGATGTGGGACTCATACCTAAAGCACAGAGGGCCAGTAATTTATCATTCTGACTTGAAATACAGAGAGAAAAAGAAGAGTACTATTGAACAGGCATATACTTTTGGAAGTTTGATTCCAATTCTTTGAACTTCAGGATAGTTAAGGATGAGCAGGAAATGCCATTTATTTATTTATTTATTTATTTATTTATTTATTTATTTATTTTTAAATAGACTGGTTTTTTTAGAGCAGTTTTAGGTTTACAGCAAAACTAAGCAAAGGGTACAGCGATTTTTCATTTATGGCGTGCCTGCACAAATGCACCACTTCCACCACCTATTTTAATATTTGAATAGCACATGTCCCCCTCTTCCTCATCTCCCGTGGAATGTGCCAAATTGCCTGACTTTATAATTAAGGAAGGTTTCAAGGCTATCATTGTAATTGAAGATCCATTCTTATTATTCAGAACATTATATGTAGACGCAGTAGATTTAGGAAATTGGGGTGAATGTAGGCTGACTCCAGGTTGACAATCCCGGATTAATTTTTTTTTTTTTGCATTTTAAAAATTAAAACTCTGATCTCTTCTTTCCTGGTGGAATGCAGATAAGACACACAGTAACTTGAGGATATAGGTTACTTGGGTTTCGGTTTATAGATGTGTATTTTGATTTATAAGTAAAAGCTGGAACTAGGGCAAAGTGACTAGGACTTTGTCTCAGGACATTAACATGGAAGGGAGACCAATATCGATAATCCTGCTCATTTAAAAAGTATGGTAACCAGCATAAATAGGAATTTGCCAGAAAGTGGGCCAACACATTTCTGTGAGATACATCATGAATTATAATTCAATTAACAAAATTTTATTGCACTGTTTTTGTAAAGTTTACCTTCTGAATAAAATATCTGCTCTCTCAAGTCCTACTTTGACATCATACAAATGCACATCAGCTCTTACTTATTCACATACCAGTTTTTCTTTCAAAATTTTCTTATTGGGGCACCTGCGTAGCTCAGTAGGTTAAGCATCCAACTTCAGTTCAGGTCACGATCTCATAGTTCGTGAGTTTGAACCCCACATCGGGCTCTGTGCTGACATCCCAGGGCCTGGAGCCTGTTTTCAATTCTGTGTCTCCCTCTCTCTCTGCCCCTCCCCTGCTCACACTCTGTTTCTCTCTAAAAAATAAAAAAAAATTTTCTTATTAACCATCAATTCTACCCACTTGAGTTTATTGCTGATATTGATTTTATCTGAGAGGCAAATGAGCTAATTTGAGATAATGGAATTAAAAATCATAAGATTTTTGTCAGCAAAAGTCTATTAAAATTACCACTGCATAGAATTCAGTTGTTTCAAACATAGGGGCACCTAGGCGGCTCAGTCAATTAAACATCTGACTCTTGATTTTTGGCTCAGGGTGAGATCGAGTGCCACACTGGGCTCTGTGCTAACATGTGGAGCCTGCTTGGGATTCTACTTCTCTCTCTCTTTCTCTCTCAAAATAAATAAATAAACTCAAAAAATAAAAAAATAAAACTAATAAACATAGTAGTTCAGTACTGCAGTTCATTTGACTCTTGTAGATGACATAGATTGAGAAAGAGTGCCAACATTTTTCTGTTCATGGATTTTTAAGACTAATGGGTATCTCATCGTGGCATCCAGAAGTTGATAAAAATACTTCAGTGAAGATATCAAAGATCCAATGAATAGTATATGTCCCCAGTGGAATTTTTAATATGACACTAATCCAGTTGGGAATGAAAAGCCTAATAAGCAGCCATGTTTACTAGGTTAAAAATACTCTTGCTAACACCAAACCACTGCAAATATAGAAAATGTTATCTAGTAATTTTCAAGGAGGGAATGGTGGTTATCAATGGCCAGTTTTTTGCACCACCATACATACCCAAATTCATCTAATCAGATTCTGATACCCTCCAAATGGAGAATGCCTCTCAACAAAAAACTCAAACATGAACAAATGCAATAAATTTGAACCACACTCTCTGTCTGCAATACTTAATTGTCCATAAGGTAGGAGCTAGCTTGTAATAAGTTTAGGTGGGTACATAGAGACAATCTAAGATGTACGGAAGAGACAACTGTTAGCTTTATGTATGTATAAATGTCCTCTCAGCAAAGAAGACCTCAAAAGAGAACATCTCAGAAGAAATATGATTTCTGCTGTTGGCTGAACATCTTTGAGAAGAATAAACATGAAGAAAGGCTGGTGTATTTGTAGTTATAATAATATCGAATAATTGGATACAAAGCACATTTTTATATTTGGAAAGAAACTTGTAGTTACTTTTATTTTTCACAAAAGATAAATATTGGCCTCTGTAGTTATTTTTACTATGAATTCTTATCTCTAAGCTTGGATGTTTCAGAAGGCATTTTCTGCAGAGATGTGCAGATGGCATCAGGATAACCTTCGATACTACAATCGGGCCAAAATGAAGGAGGAGAGAGATACAGAAATTTCAATTTAGGAATACTGTGTTGGAGATGCAAAGCCTTATCTAGTGTTATTACTTGACTTGGAGCCTTAGAATTAAAGAAGAGAGAAAAATTTAAAAAGCCTTGAATAGACTGTAAAAGAGAGAGAGAGAGACAGAGAGAGAAAATCATTATAAGTTTCCTGTTCACAAAGTTGTAGTGTAAACCTAAAGCCAAAACTTCATGCTGCATGATGATCTATGTGGAAAACCTTGAGGAATGAATATATATATGCATCTATATGTAAGTATAAAATTATTTTAAAGAAACATCTTCAGGAATCAACAAGGGAATTTGGCAATTGCACAAATACAGGATTGACCATAAAAATAAATCCTAGGTTTTTATACAAGCAAGGAACAAAACAAGTTTTAGCAATGAAGATCAAAACTTAAAATACAGACCATTTACAATATCCCCAAAGTGAAATATGTAGGTATATATCTGACAACTCATGTATGGGGAAAGTAATAAAAGGTTGAAGCAAATGGAGAGGCATAATGTGTTTATGGATTGGAAAACTCAGAGTAGCAAAAATGTCAATTCCTCACAAACTGATCTACAGGTGTAATGCAATCCCCATCAAAATTCCAACAGGACTTTTTAAAATTTATATGGAAATCTAGAGAATGTAGAATATATGAGACAATTTTGAAAGAATATTAAGGTTGGTAGAATCACAAAACCTGATTTTAATACTCACCAGATAGCTACAATAATCAAGATAATGTGGTCTTGGCAGGTGGATAGACACATAACTCAATGGAACAAAAGAGAGTCCAGAATAGACCGAAAAAATTATGGCCAACTGATTTTTTAAAAGACTTTTTAGGGGCTCCTGGGTGGCTCAGTCTGTTAAGCGTCCAGCTTCGGCTCAGATCATGATCTCACAGTTCATGGGTTTGAGCCCCACGTCGGGCTCTGTGCTGACAGCTAGCTCAGAGCCTGGAGCCTGCTTCTGATTCTATGTCTCCTTCTCTCTCTGCCCCTCCCCCTCTCATGCTCTGTCTCTCTCTGTATCTCAAAAATAAGTAAAAAACATAAAAAAATTAAAAAAAAACTTTTTAATTTTTATTTATTTTTAAGAGAGAGAGAGAGTGAGAGAGTGAAAGTGGGAGAATGGAAGAGCGAGAGACACACACAGAATTGGAAGCACGCTCCAGGCTCTGAGCTGTCAGCACACATGGGGCTTGAACTCATGAATCATGAGATCATGACCTAAGTTGAAGTCGGATGCTCAACTGACTGAGCTACCCAGGATCCCTGTGGCCAACTGATTTTTGACAAAGATGCAAAAGCAACTCAAAGAAGGAAAGATAGACAGTCTTTCTGAACAACTGGATATCCATAGATTAAAAAAAAAAAAAAAAGAAAAGAAAAGAAAAGAAAAAGAAAGAAAGAAAAAGTTTAACCTAAACCTCACACCTCATATAATAATTAACTCAAAATTGATCACACTTCTAAATTTAAAGTGTCAAACTATAAACTTTTAGAAAAAATAAGACAAAACCTTCATTGTTTCATATTAAGCAAAGAGTTCTTAGACTCAACACCATGGGCATGACCTATAAAAGGACAAAATGAAAATTAGATTTCATTACAATTTAAAACCGTTGCACTGTGAAAACTCCCTTAAAGAAGTGAAAAGGGAAGTCAGACTGGGAGAAAATGTTTGCAAATCAACTCTCCAGCAAAAGGATTTATATCCTGAACATTTAAAGAACTTTCTAAAATTAGCAATAAAAAGTCAATTAGAAATGGGCAAACGTCAGGAACAGTACGTATCACCAAAGAGAGTATGTAAATACCAAGTAAGCTCATGAAAGGATGTTCAGCTTTCTTCATCATTAAGGAGAATAAAATTAAAGCCATAACGAGATAGTACTATATACCTAAAAGAATGGCTAAAATATAAATTAGTCATAATACAAAATTCTGACAAGGATATTGAAAGAGTGGATTGCTCCTACGTTGGTGGTGGGAATGAAAATGGCACACTCACTCTGAAAAGTATGTTGGCAGTTTTAATAAAATTAAACATACACTTACCAGATGACCCAGCAGTTCTACTCCTAAGCGTTTTCTCAAGAGAATTGAAGGCATATATTCACATAAAATTCTGTATGGAAATGCTATTAGCAGCATTATTTGTAATGCCCTAAACTGGATAAAGCCAAAATGTCCTACAACTGGTGAACGGATTACCATGGAATACTACTCAGCAGTAAAATGAAACATTACTGATACATGGATGGATCTCAATAGCAATATGCTGAACTTTAAAATGCCAGTGTCTTTTCTTTCTCAATATTTCTCTGGCTATATGGGGTCTATTGTAGTTTCATATAAATTTTAGGACTGTCTGTTCTAGTTCTGTCAAAAATGCTGTTGGGAGGCACCTGGGTGGCTCAGTTGGTTAAGTGTCAGACTTTCATTTTTAGTTCAGGTCATGATCTCACGGTTCATGGGATTGAACTCCACATCAGTTTCTGTGCTGACAGCAGGGAGCTTGCTTGAGATTCTCTCTCTCCCTCCCTCTCTGCCCCTACCCTGCTCCTGCATCCATTCTCTCTCTCTCTTTCTCTCTCTCTCTCTCTCTCTCTCTCTGTGTGTGTGTGTGTGTGTGTGTGTGTCTCAAAGTAAATAAATAAACATTTAAAAATGCTGTTGGTGGGGTGCCTCTGTGGCTCAACTGGTTAGGCATCTGACTTCTGCTCAGGTCATGATCTCGCGGTTTGTGGGTTCAAGTCCTGCATTGGGCTCTGTGCTGACAGCCAGAACCTGGAGTCTGCTTCAGATTCTGTGTCTTCCACTCTCTCTGCCACTCCCCTGCTCGTGCTCTCTCTCTCTCTCTAAAATAAATATTAAAAAATTATTAAACATGTTGTTGGGTTTTGATATGGATTGCATCAAATCTGTAGATTGCTTTGGGTAGTATAGACATTTTAACAATATTCATTATTCCAATCCATGAGCATGGAATGTCTTTCCATCTAACTGTTGCCTTCAATTTCTTTCATCAGTGTTTTATAGTGTTTAGAGTACAGGTCTTTCACCTCTTTAACTAGGTTTATTCCTAGGGTTATTATTTGGGGTACAATTATAAATGATATCGTTTTCTTAGTTTCTCTTTTTGCTACTTCATTATTGATGTATAGAAATGCAACAGATTTCTAAACATTGATTTCATATCCTTTGACTTTGCCAAATGTGTTGATAAGTTCTAATATTTATTTTGGTGGGGCTTTTAGGGTTTTCTAGGTATAGTATCATGCCATCTGCAAATAGAAAGTTATATTTCTTCCTTAGAAATTTGGGTGCCTCATATTACTTTTTGTTTTCTGATTGCTGTGGCTAGGACTTCCAGTACAATGTTGAATAAAATGGTGAGAGTGGACATCTTTGTATTATTCCTGACCTTAGGGGGAAAGCTCTCAGTTTTTCCCACTATGATGTTTGCTGCGGATTTTTCATATATGGCCTTTATTATGTTGAAGTATGTTCTTTCTAAACTAATGTTCTTGAGGGCTTTTATTATGAATGAAAGTTGTACTTTGTCAATTCCAGACTTCAAGCAATATTACAAAACTGTAGTCAAAACAGTGTGGTACTGGAACAAAAATAGGCACATAGATCAATAGTATAGAATAGAAAACCCAGAAATAAACCCACATTTATATGGTCAATTAATCTTCAACAAAGAAGGAAATACTATCCAATGGGAATTAAACAAACTGTTGGGAAAGCTGGTTACCTACATGCAAAAGAATTAAACTGGACCACTTTCTTATACCATACATAAAAGTAAATCCAAAGTGTATTAAAAACCTAAATGTGAGACCTCAGACCATATAAATCATAGAAGAGAGGGCAGACAGTAATATCTCTGATATTTGCCATAGCAACATTTTTCTACCCATGTCTCCTGAAGCAAGGAAAACAAAAGCAAAAATAAACTATTGAGGCTACATCCAAATAAGAAGGTCTTCACAGCAAAGGAAACAACCAACCAAACTGAAAAAAACATACTGAATGGGAGAATATATTTTCAAATGACATATCTGATATGGAGTTAGTATCCAAAATATATAAAGAAGTGATACAACTCAACATACAAAAAACAAACAATCCAGTTTAAAAATGGAAAGAAGACATGAATATGCATTTTCCAAAGAAGACATACAGATCACCAATAGACACATGAAAAAAATGCTCAACATCATTCACCAGTAAGGAAATGCAAAACAAAACTACAATGAGATATCACTTCATACCTGTCAATAATGGCTAAAACACACACACACACACACACACACACACACACACACACACACACCAAGTGTTGGCAAGGATATGGAGAAAAAGGAAGTCTCATGCTTCGTTGATAGGGATTAAAACTGGGACAGCAACTCTGGAAAACAGTATGGAGTTTCCTCAAAAAGTTAAAAATAAAACTACCCTAGGAGCAAATAATCGCATTACTGGGTATTTACCCCCAAAATATAAAAACTCTAATTCAAAGGGATACATGCACCCATATATTTATACCAGCATTATCTACAATAGCCAAATTATGAAAGTAGCCCGAGTGTTTTATATATATATATAATGGAATATTATTCAGTCATAAAAAAGAATGCAATGTTGCCATTTGCAATGACATAGATAGAACTAGAGAGTTTAATGGTAAGCAAAATAAACCAGAGAAAGACAAATAGCATGTGGTTTCACTCATGTGTAATTCAAGAAGCAAAACAAATGAGTAAAGGAAAAAGAGAGAGAGGCAAATCAGGAATTATAGAGAATAAACCGCTGGTTACCAGAGGAGAGGGGGTGAGGGGTTGGGTGAAATAGATGATGGGGATTAAGGAGCCTTGTTATGATGAGCACCAGATGATGTATGGAGTCGCTGAATCACTATATTATATACTTGAAACTAATATAACACTGTATGTTAACTATACTGGAAAGAAACAAGAAAGGAGAAAGGAAAGAAAGAAAGAAAGAAAGAAAGAAAGAAAGAAAGAAAGAAAGAAAGAAAGAAAGAAAGAAAGAAAGGAAGGAAGGAAGGAAGGAAGGAAGGAAGAAAGAAAGAAAGAAAGAAAGAAAGAAAGAAAGAAAAGAAAGGTAGGAAGGAAGGAAGTAAAGAGAAAGAAAGAAAAAAAGAAAGAAAGGAAGGAAGGAAGGAAGGAAGGAAGGAAGGAAGGAAGGAAAGAAAGAAAGAAAAAGAAAGAAAGAAAGAAAGAAAGAAAGAAAGAAAGAAAGAAAGAGCTAGTGTCTAAAAATTACCTTGTTTATGATTCCATCTACATAACACTCAAAATAACAAAACTACAGCAATGGATAACCGATCAGTGTTTGCCAGAGGTTAGAGTTGTTAGAAGTGTGTAGTTATAAACAGGGTGAAAGAATTTCTTTAGGATTATGGAATAGTTCTGTGTCCTGATCCCAGTGGTGGTCACACAGATCTATGCATGTGATAATATTTCACAGAATAATTCACCAAAACAAAAATAATGCATATAAACGCTACTGCAATTTGAACAAACTCTGTGTTGCAGTGATGTCAGTTTCGTGGTTAGGTCACTATACAATGTTTTGTTAGATATTGTCACTGGGGGAAGCCAGGTGAAGGGCACAGGAGATCTTTCTGTACTATCCTTTCAGTTACTAAGCTAATTTCAACTTGTTTCCAAAGAAGATATTAAAAAATGAATGCATGAATAAGTAAAGAAAGGAATAAGGTAGTAAGTAAAATAAACAGAAGCCTGCTACTATGATGAACCGTTAATTGATGACAAGATAAAAAAGAAGAAATTAAATTTGAAAACATGGTTTGTTTTATGTATCTTTTTTCCTTTGTGTAGAAGATACTATGTTATGGTCAAAGCTTAGTGTCCTGGTGTCATTAGGAATCCGGAAGCATTGAAAGATAATTGTAAAATATTTTACAGATGATTTCTAGGGTTGGCCCAGGAAGACCACAGATGGGCTCGAAGATTAACAAAATATACTGGTTTTTGCAAGACATCCTCAGCAGCCCCGTGATCTATGAGCCATTTGTTTCATTCAAGCTGAAATATCTGGAAAGCAGGAGCAATCCTTTGGTACACGAGGAGAAAGAAAAGGACTATAGTGAAATTTTACCTGATGAGTCAGTATTTGACTTTTGTCTTCTGTTGCCATTTAGTACAAAGTAAATATCATACAAATAACAGTTTATATATTCTAGTCCTTTTCTATCAGAATCAAAATGGCATATGATTAAGGGAAACATTTAATGCTCAAAAATTCCTTTAAAAATAGGATACTGTTGGGGCACCTGGTGGCTCAGTGGGTTGAGCATCACACTCTTGATTTCGGCTCAGGTCATGATCTCATGATCTCTCTGTTTGCAAGATCGAGCCCTGCGTCGAGCTCTGTACTGACAGTGTGGAACCTTCTTGGGATTCAATCTCTCTCTCTCTCTCTCTCTCTCTCTCTCTCTCTCTCTCTCTCTCTCTCTCTCTCTCTACCCCCCTTCCCTTGCTCATGCTTTCTGTACCAAAATAAATAAATAAACTTTAAAAAAATAGCATACTGTATAGATACTGCAGTTAATGTATCCTTCCCATTAGTAGTGGCTCCATTAGCTTGCCCAACAGATGTACATTTGTCAGGAGGAGCTGTTATCTCCCAAAGTTAGTGACAAATCAGAGAAGTGGGTACTGACAGTAAAGACAAAAGTGCCAGTGAGCTGTTATGGATGGAGGACTAGTATGCTTTGGATAGAGATCACAGGGTAAAAATTAGTAATGTAATCTCAAAATATTTGATACTATTAATGATTATTCTTTCAAAATAAAGGCTTATCCCATTCTGTTGGTCACCTATTAGTTTTTTTTTATTGTTTCCTTTGCAGTGCAGAAGTTTTTTATGCATATTGGGTAAAGGGCGAGTATCCAAAATCTACAAGGAACTCACCAAAGTCCACACCTGAAAAACAAATAATCCGGTGAAGAAATGGGCAGAAGACTTGAACAGACACTTCTCCAAAAGGACATCCAGATGGCCAACATGCATATGAAACGATGCTCAGCATCACTCATCATCAGGGAAATACAAATCAAAATCACACTGAGATACCACTTCACACCAGTCAGAGTGGCTAAAATGAACAAATCAAGAGACTATAGATGCTGGCGAGGATGTGGAGAGACAGGCACCCTCCTACACTGTTGGTGGGAATGTAAACTGGTACAGCCGCTCTGGAAAACAGTGTGGAAGTTCCTCAAAAAACTATCAGTAGAACTCCGCAATGACCCAGCAATAGCACTGCTGGGGATCTACCCAAGGGATAAAGAAGTGCTGATGCATAGGGGCACATGTACCCCAATGTTCATAGTGACAGTTTCTACAATAGCCAAGTCATGGAAAGAGCCTCAATGTCCATCACCCGATGAATGGTTCAAGAAGATGTGGTATATATATATATATATATATATATATATATATATATATATAATAGAGTATTACATGGCAATGAGAAAGAATGACATCTGGCCATTTGTAGGAAAGTGGATGGACCTGGAGAGTGTCATGCTAAGCGAAATAAGTCAGGCAGAGAAGGACAGATACCATATGTTTGCACTCATAGGTCTAACAGGAGAACAGGAGAAACCTAATGGAGGACTATAGCGAGGGGAAGGGGAAAAGAGAGTTGGGGAGAGAGAGGGAAGCAAAACTTGAGAGACTATTGAATACTGAAAACGAACTAAGGGTTGAAGTGGGAGGGAGGAGGGGGAAGGGCAAGGAAGGTAGTGGTAATGGAGGAGGGCACTTGTGGGGAAGAGCACTGGGTGTTATATGGAAACCAATTTGAAGATAAACTATTTTAAAAAAAAGAATTCTAGCCTTAGAGAGAAAAGGAGGCAGGTTGCCTGGCTGATTCAGCGGCTGACTCAGCGGGAAAAGCGGGTGACTCTGGATCTTGGGGTCATGGGTTGGAGCCCCACATGGGGTGTAGAGATTACTAAAAAGATAAACTTTAAAAAAAAGAATGAAGAGGAAGTAATTATAGACAGACCCAGGGATCCTGGGTGGCTGAGTTGGTTCAGCCCCTGGCTCTTGATTTTGGCTCAGGACATGATCCCAGGGTCATGGGATCCAGCTCTGAGTTGGGCTCAGCACTGAGCATGGAACCTGCCTAAGATTCTCTCTCTCCCTCATCCCCTCTTCCCTGCTTCCCCTCTCCCTGTCCCTCCCATGCTCCACTGGCACATGTGCTCGCTCTCAATATAAATAAATCTGAAATAAATAAATACACTAAAAATAATTTTAAAATTATTCAAAAAAATATGACAGACCCCTCCCAGTTAACTATTACTGCTGATGGTTGCATGTGACAATAATAGCACTGCAGGGGCTCCTGGGTAACTCAGGTCATGAACTCATGGTTTGTGAGTTGGAGCCCCGCATTTGCATTTGGCTCTCTGCTGTCAGCACAGAGCCCACTTGGGATCCTCTGTCCTTCTCTCTCTGCCCCTCCCCCATGTATTCTCTCTCAAAAATAAATCAAGATGTTTTTAAAAAGCCATGCCCTATTTTAGGGACACCATGGACTCCTCAGGTTTGTTCCAGGAAGCTGTATCATTTGCACACGAATTTCCAGCCTAGAGCCTGGTACAGCATGTCCCTCTGCTGTAATCTGATGTTAAGGGTAAAATTCCATGATTTTTCTTTAAATTGTGTCTTATATATTAGACCATTCTGACCCGGAAACTTGTAGAATCACCACTGTTCATGACTCCATGTGGCAAAATAAATACGTGTGTGTGTGTGTGTGTGTGTGTGTGTGTACAAATGTATACCATTTGGCCTTTCAAATTAGGGAATGCCATTTACAACAACTTGGATGAACCTGGAGGACATTATGCTACATGAAATAAACCAGGGAGCACCTGGGTGGTTCTGTCAGTTAAGCATGTGACTCCAGCTCAGGTCATGATCTTATGGTTCCTGAGTTCCAGTCCCACATGGGGCTTGGTGCTGTCAGCACAGAGCCCACTTTGAATACTCTGTTTCACTTTTTCTGTGTTCCCTCCCTGCTGGTTCTCTTTCTCTATCTCAAAATAAATAAATAAACTTAAAAAAAGAAAGAACAAAAGAAAGAAAGAAAAAAGCCAGACAGAGAAAAATAATTACTGCATGATCTCACTTATATGTGGAACCTAAATGAATTCAACTCATAAAAGCAGAGGTTAGAATGGTGGTTTTCAGAAACTGGCATTTGGGAAAATGGGGAGACATTGGACAAAGGGTGCAGAATTTTAATTATGCAAGATTAATAAGTTCTGGAGACCACATGCACAGCATGGTGAGTACAGTAACAATACCATATTGATACTTGAAATTTGGTGAGAGGGTAGATTTTTTTTTTAGGATATAAATGTCAGGGGCATCTGGGTGGCTCAGTCAGTTAAGCATCTGACTCTGGATTTCAGCTCAGGTCATGATCTCCCGGTTCCTGAGTTTGAGCCCCACGTCGGGCTCTGTGCTGATGGTGTAGAGCTTGCTTGGGATTCCCTCTCTATCTCCCTCTCTCTCTGCCCCTTCCCTACTCGTGTTCCCTCTCTGTCTCTCAAAATAAACAAATAAACATTTAAAAAAAAGATATAGGGGCGCCTGGGTGGCTCAGACAATTAAGGGTCCAGCATCGGCTCAGGTCAGGATCTCGAGGTTCATAGGTTTGAGGCCTGCATCAGACTCTGTGCTGAGAGTTCAGAACCTGGAGCCTGTTTTGGATTCTGTGTGTGTGTGTCTCTCTCTGCATCTCCCCTGCTTACACTCTTTCTGTCTCTCTCTCATTCTCTCTCTCTCTCTCTCTCTCTCTCTGCATCTCCCCTGCTTACACTCTCTCTCTCTCTCTCTCTCTCTCTCTCTCTCTCTCTTCATCTCCCCTGCTTACTCCCTCTCTCTCTCTCTCTCTCTCTCTCTCTCCAAAATAAATAAACATTAAAAAGAAATTTAAAGGGGTGCCGAGGTGGCTGGCTCAGTTGGTTATGCGGCTGACTTCAGCCTAGGTCATGATCTCAGGGTTCGTGGGTTCCAGCTCTGTGTCCGGCTCTGTGCTGACAGCTCAGATCCTGGAGCCTGTTTCTGATTCTGTGTCTCCCTCTCTCTCTGACCCTCCCCTGCTCATAGTCTATGTCTCTCTCTCTCTCTCTCATAAAAATAAAAAAGAAATTAAATAAATAAATATAAATGTCAAATCCCTCTTTTTTAATGTTCACTTTTGAGAGAGAGAGACAGAGAGAGAAAGTGAATAAGGGCAGAGACAGAGGAGGACAGAGGATCCAAAGCGGGCTCTGCATGGACAACAGAAAGCCCGGCTTGGGGCTCAAACCCGCAAACTGAGGCAAAATCAAGAGTCTGACGCTTAACCTACGGAGCCATCCAGGCACCCTAAGAAGGTAGATCTTATGTGCTCCTATCAGAAATGAAAGGCAACGGATATGTTAATAATCTTGATTTTGGCAATCCTTTCACAATGTACACATATATCAGAATATCAAATTTAACAAAATAATCAAGTTATACTTAAATGTATGGAATTTTAGTTGTCCATTATACCTCAATACAGCTGAAAAAATGAAGGTAGAGTAAAACAGACACGGAAACAGAGGAGCTGGAGGAAGAAACTGGTAAGGAATACCAGGTAAGGACATTTAAAAGCACAGCATCTGCAAGGACAGTAATAGGAATAATAACTAACCATTATATGGGAACAATAGCTAAGACAGAGCACATAGGACGGTCGGTCTTCTTGTTTTTTCTCCTACTTTTAACCCTATTTCTCCACCCTCCCCAACTCCTAACAACGAATTTGCACTTACAGATCCTGTCATTATCTCAAACTAAAGCTGTTTGTTCATCACCCCGGAAGCAGTGGTTGAGTGCCTACTGAGTGTCTCGGAATTCTGTGATGACTAAACCAGGGTTCCTAGAGCACCATCCCCACGGTGAGCACCGAGTGACGTGTACAGTTGTCGAATCTCTATATTGTACACCTGAAACGGATATAGCACTGTATGTTAACTATACTGGAATTAAAGTTTAAAATTTTTTTATGTCTTTATTTTATTTTGAGAGAGACAGAGAGACAGAGAGTGAGCGGGAGAGGGGCAGAGAGAGAGGAAGAGACAGAATCTGAAGCAGGCTCCAGGCTCCGAGCTGTCAGCATAGAGCCCGATGTGGGGCTCAAACCCATGGACTGTGAGATCATGACCTGAGCTGAAGTCGGACACTTAACTGACGGAGCCACTCAGGCGTCCCTACAAGTAAAGCTTAAAACTTAAAAAAATAATAGGGCTTCTCCCTAACATGCATGAATCTAGTAGCGAATAAAACATGCTGTCCAAGGGTAACGTGAAACAAGTAAGTTCCTGCCATGAAGGCGATCTGCACATGCGCGCGCGCACACACACACACACACACACACACACACACACACCTCTGTCAGCCCATTGATCACCAGGGCTGATTCGCCTGATCTGGCTGGGAAAATATTAAATAAATTAAAATAAACAAGCAAATTCCAGTAGGTAAGAGGCGCTTGGCTTTGTCAGCCCCAAGTCTGGATGTGGAAACATGAGAGGGAGGTCAGGGCACCACATGAAGGGACTTGAGTAAGTGTGAGAATGTGAGGGAGGGGGATTTCTAAGGACTTGACGGGGAGGGATTGAAGACACGGATGAAAATGGGTGCAAGGAGGGCAGACAATGCTTAAACGGGATCATTCCAGAACGGGATGAATGATGAAGGGGGCGCTGAAGGCAGGTGCGTCTGTCTCCCTCACCTGCTCCCTCACCTTGTCCTGGAGGCCAGGCCATGGCTTGTTCCTCCTGCTCCCGTGGGGGAGGGGAGGGGCGGGGAGCAGACTCCACAGAAGAGAAGGGGGTGTCCAGTGGCGCAGAAGGCCGCTCTCGGGTGCGTGATCAGAAGCGAGATGGGTATGACTGGTTTCAGGAGCCGTGGTCAAGGCCACCACGCTAACGGTCAGACCATTCCAGATGGAAAGCAAGGGTGCAAGCGAGAGCCGCTGCCCACGGGAGAGCGGGCGGATTTGCAGGGCTCCACACTGTGACAACCAACTGCGACACTCCCCCCGCCCTGCCCCCAGAGCCCCAGGCCTCCCGTTCCTGGGGGTGCGAACCCGCCACTGGAGCCACTGTTGACACGAGCGGTGCCTTGGCTTCTAGAACGTGATACCACGCGCCTGCAGGGAAGTCGACAAGCTCTTCCCGCGCCTAGGGTGGGGTCCTGCCCACGACAGAACGGGCTGTGTGCATCCAAGGAAATGAGCTTCGGGGACTGGGCAAGCGGGTAACCGGGTCCCTGCATCCTTCCGGTTCCTCAGAGGTTGGAGTCTCAGCTGAACAAGAGACCGTGTCCTTTCTCAGCCCGGTGCCTGAAATGACTGAAGGGAAAGGCGATGGGCCAGAAGACATTTCACAGACGATTCAGCTTGCATTAGGGGCTTTGTGTGTATCACAGAGTGTATACTATAGGTTGTGTACTGTGTCCTATACCTCTATGTACATATGTGTTATGTATAATACATGTGCAACAATATAGAAATGGCTCAAATCAAAGTACACACATATATTTTTTAAATGTTATTTATTTTGAAAGAGAGAGAGAGAGAGCAAAGAGGGGAGGGGCAGAGAGAGAGGGGCAGAATCCCAAGCAGGCTCCACACTCAGCATGAGCCTGACACAGCACGCAGTCTCACCAACCTTGACATGATGGCCAGAGCCGAAATCAACGGTCCTATGCTTAACCGCCTGAGTCATCCAGGCGCCCCTTGAAGTACATATTTGCTAATCTCTCCTGAATTAAAAGAAAACTGTGAATGGAATGGGGGGGAAAGTACAGAGTATTGAAAGTATTTTCTAAGGAAACGGCAATATGTTTATATTACTGCTGCATTATTTAGTATAAAAATACAGGAGACTGAATAACATTTTAATTACCAAGAAACAACAATATGTTTTTCAATGAGAATGTCCCACGCAATATTTGGGACATACTTATACTAAAACATTCGTTGTTGTTTATTCGAAATTCAAATCTAAATGAAAGTTCTGCACTTTATCTGCCAGGGCAAATTTATTTATTTATTTTTTTATTTTTTAATAATAGTTTATTGTCAAATTAGTTTCCATATAACACCGAGTGCTTCTCCCCACAAGTGGCCCCCACCATGACCATCACCCCTCCCCCCTCCCCCTCCCCCTTCAGTCCATGGTTCGTCTCCAGTATTCAGTAGTCTCCCTTGATCTGTGTCCCTCACTCATCCCCGCTCTCTTTCCCCCTTCCTCTCCCCATGGTCCC